>WBNM01024453.1:7480-28463 GCA_013399055.1 Ramphastos sulfuratus | reverse complement strand
AGAAGAGGAATAATAATAATAATAATAATAATAATAATAATAATAATAATAATGATGATGATGATGATGATGATAATAAAAATATAATATTAATTATAACAATGATGGTGATAATAGTGATAATGCCAACAATAATAATTACAATAGTAATTACAATAATAATAATAACACTAACAATAATAATGACAATAACAATAATTTATTCTCATTATCATCTCCATCATTATTACAATCATCATCATCATCCTCATCATTACTATTACTCTGCTCCAATGAGGAGGCAGTTGATCAGAAATCTGACAGATGAGACTCTCAGGTTTTCTTCTCTACAGCTTCTCCCATGGCACCATAAAACATGATCCAAGAGCTCTGCAGAACCTCTCCAAGTGCCTGTGACTGGAGCAATCCAGGTGCAGCAGCTCTGTAGCCTCTGGTGGGCAGCTCCACAAAGCCACTTTGCTGCCAAAGCTCCTCACAGAGGAGCTGCCCTTGGGCCACCATGAAGCTCTTGGACCTCCAAAGCAAGGTTTCTCCCTTTGACATTAGCACAGCTGGCTCAGTTCCTACTTCTTCTTCAGTTCTCTTCCTGCATCTTTTCAGTGACCAACCTAAGGGCTGGGAGCTCAGCCACTGCTCCAGCACTCAAGCTGCTGGAAGATCTCACCCTTCTCCCATGAGCTAAAATACCCTCAGCAAGTGGTGAGCAGCAGGACACAAAGGGACCGGCGCCAGCAGGAGCCGAGCAAAACCTGCCATGAAAAGGGCTGCAAAGACCCCACCAGGTCCCCAGTCCTTTCCAAAACAACAGGCAGAGTCTTGAGCAACCTGCTCTAGTGGGAGGTGTCCCTGCCCATGGCAGGGGGGTTAGGGCTGGATGATCTTTAAGGTCCCTTCCAACTCCAGCCCAATCTATAAATCCATGATCTTTCCATCTGTAGCCACTGGATTTGATTCCCACCCAGTTCTCACCCTGCTCCGCGGTGGGTGATGACCACCTCCTGTTAGTACACATGCACGTTGGGAGCAGTTTTAAGAGCCTGAAGAACTCAAATGAGAAGCAAAAGTTTGCTGGTTTGCTGAGCTTCTGCTGCAGGACTCAGCCCTTACCATGCAGGTTTGGATGCAGGGATCTACAGCTGGAAGGTTTTGGTTTGGTTCTCCCAAGCTCAAACCAAACCCCAGGAGAAACACTTACCAAGAAAGTGAGGAGAGGCCTCGTCTTCTTGGATAAACACATGTCGAGCACCAGGAGGGATGTCAAACATCTTAAGGTACCCTTTGGCATGTGCAGCAGCAGTGGAGAAAGAGGAGATGGGAAGAAAAAGCAACAGCCATGGTTAGGAGGGCACGACACGGTCCAGCTTCCCCTTGAAGAAGAGGCCATCCATCGCCAGCTGAGCAGCAGCAGGAGGAAACTGAGCAAATAGTTTGTAGTGGATCTGAGAGGACCTCCTGGTGTCTCCCCTCTCTCAGGGTGGGGGGAGAGGAGAAACCAGTTACAAAGCTATTTGTCCCTGGATGAGCTGCAGGGCCACAGCCCATCTCCAGAAACAACTCGGGCAAGAGCCTGCTTCCGTGCCTCAGGGCAGGAGGCTCCCTGACTGTCTTGTCCAGGTCACTCCTCAGCCCAGCTCTTAGATCTGAGTTCTCTGTCAGCTCACACGTCCATGCCTTCTGCTCACTGCTGAGACACCAGTTGTGAGGGCAGGTGGCTGCAGAAAAGCCCCACTTGGGCTGTGGGCAATCAGCTCAAGCTACCTACAACCCAGAGTGTAACAATGAAGAGATTTAAGTTGCTGCTGCTGAAGTGCTCAGGTGGCCAAGAGGGCCAACAGCATCCTAGCTTCTATCAGGAATAGTGTGGCCAGCACGATCAGAGAAGGGCTTGTACCCCCCTCTGCTTGGCACTGGTGAGGCCACACATACTGGGTTCTGTTTTGGGCTCCTCACTCCAAGGATACTGAGGGGCTGGGGAGGGTCCAGAGAAGGGCAACAGAGCTGGTGAAGGGTCTGGAAAACGGGGCTGGTGAGGGGCAGCTGAAGGAGCTGGGGATGTTTGGTGTGGAGAAGAGGAGACTGAGGGCAGAGCTCAGTGCTCTCTGCAACTGCCTGAAAGGAGACTGGAGCCAGGTGGGGGTTGGACTCTTCTCACATGTAACAAGTGGCCTCAAATTGTGCTAGGGGAGGTTGAGGTTGGAGATTAGGAACAATTTCTTCCCAGCAAGGCTTGTCAGGCCCTGGAACAGGCTGCCCAGGAAGATGCTGGAGTCCCCATCCCTGGAGGGATTTCATAGGTGTGGCTGTGGTGCTGAGGGATGTGGGGCAGTGGCAGTGGCTTAGCAGCTGTGGTGGAATTGTGAGCTCTGGGTGAGTGATTTGACTTGATGATCTCAAAGGTCTCTTCCAACCTCTACAGTTCTCTGATTCTATGAAAAGTGACGGGGCTGAGCTCAACTCTACAGCTAGAAATCAAAAGCTGTTCTCAAAGAAAGCAATTTTGGAACCAGGAAGACCTCAAATCCCAGTCTTGGCTGAGGAGTGACCACGCAAATAGCAGCTGGCACCAAGAACCACACAAGCACTTGAAACACTACAGCTCCTTGGATAACCCAAGAAGGGCCAGGAGCAGCTCAAGTGCCAGTCTTGGCTGAGGAGTGCAAACAGCACCTGCCAAGCTTTGCACTGCTCAGCTTTGGAGCCCAGGAAACAGGAAGCTTTTGCCCAGTCTGTGGTTGTCTGAAGGGAGATGAGAGAGAGCTCTCGAGTTGCTGTGGATGCCTCTTGCTGCAAGCCCCTGGCACTCACCCAAGGTGGCTTTAGATGCCTTGGTTTCAGAGAGGGAAACATTGCGAGCTCCTTTGGGCAGCCTGAAGGCTCCTCTGGCCTTCCCTTCAAGAGAAGGGCTGGGATTAGTGCTGTGGGGGCCTGCTCATCCCATTTCATTGACCACCTCTGGCAGCCAGAAGGTCCAGGCAAGTGGCAAGGATGCTCTGGTGGCCAGAGGCATTTACAGCAGGACTGGACATGCCTGGCCACTGGGAATAGTCAATGAAAGTCAGAGCAGGAGAAGTTCAGGGGGGTGAGTTTAAGGTGGATACTTGCAGATGTCATTTTGCAGAACCTTGAATTCTTTTTGGCACCTCTTGCTTAAGTGTTTTCCTGTTGGAAGAGGTCAATGAGTCCTTTTAATGACTGGGTTGGTAGAGTCGTTGTGAAACAATCAACATTTCATCAGGCCTTTAGTTATTCTATGTTAGGATGGAGAACTGGGCAAAGGGCAACCTCAGCAAGTTCAACCAGGGCATCTGGGGAGGAACAACCCTCAGGCTGTAGCTGGGAACATGGCAAGCAGAGAGGCTGAGGAGCAAACTCAGGGTGCTTGTGTCAGTCCTCAGCACCACAGACCCAGGCTGGCTGGTACAGGTGAGGGCCTGACCTGCTGGGAAGCAGCTGTGTGGAGAAGGAGCTGGGAGTGCTGCTGGGCAACGAGTTCACCATCAGCCAGAAAGGTGTTCTCGTGGCCAAGAGGGCAAATGGTCTCCTGGGGGACATGAAGAAGAGCAAGAAGATGGAGGGAGGTTCTCCTCTGCCTCTGCTCTACCCTGATGAGGCCACAGCTGGAGTACTGGATCCAGTTCTGGGCTCTTCAAGAGACACAAGGAACTACTGGAGAGTCCAGTGGAGGCTACAAAGATGCTGAGGGGCCTGAAGTATCTCTGTGAGAAGGAAAGGCTGAGAGCCCTGGGGCTGCAGAACCTGGAGAAGAAAGGCCCCAGAGGGCATCTTCTCAATGCTCAGCAAGAGCTAAAGGGCCTGTGGGAGGCAAGAGGATGGGACTGGGATCTCCTCAGTGGTGCCCAGTGGCAGGACAAGGAGCAATGGGCACAAACCAGAACCCAGGAGGTTCCACTTGAACATCAGGCAGAACTTCTCTACTGTGAGGGTTCTGGAACCCTGGAGCAGGCTGCCCAGAGAGGTTGTGGAGTCTCCTTCTCCGGAGAGATTCCAAAGCCACCTAGATGCAATCCTGTTCAATCTGCTGTGGGCGACCCTGCCTTGGCAAGGGGCTTGGACTGGATGATCTCCAGAGGTCCCTTCCAACCCCACCACGCTGGGACTGCACAATCTGTGGCTCCAGGGACGGTCTGAAGTCTGTTACTCCCAAAGTGTGAATAATCTTGCACCAGTCCAGGTCCAGCCCAGCAGGCTGCAGGGGCAATGCCCTGCCAGAACATCTCTCCACAGCACCTGGCGACCTGTGCATCCCCAAACGTCTCCAGCTCCCGGGGCGCAGCAGCTGGCAACCTGTGCTGTGCTACCTCACAGCAGGCTGCACTTCTGGGCCTGCTCTGCAAGTGTGACAGAAACAGCAGAGACAAGAGAAAGTAGAGCCAGAGAGGTGGAGATGAGCTTCCTACCAAGCTTCTTGGGCGTGCGGGTGAAGGTTCCCTTCACCGTCCGGCAGTGGGAGTTGTCCCCGCCGCAGACTCCACACTTGTCCTCCACCTTGTTGGAGCCAATCTCCTTGTCACAACCCACTTTCTGCAGAGGGAAGAGCAGAAAACACACAGACAGAAGGTTTGTCCTTGGTGGTCAGTTGGAGTTACAGTGGGACTCCATTGCACAGTCAGAGAGTCACAGAATGGGTTGGGTTGGAAAGGACCTTCAAGGTCCTCCAGTTCCAACCCCCTGCCATGGGCAGGGACACCTCACACTAGCCCAGGTTGATCAAAGCCTCATCCAGCCTGGCCTTGGACACCTTGAACATCCAGCGAAGGAGCATCCACAACCTCCCTGGGCAACCTGTGCCAGTGTCTCCCCCCCCTCACTGCCAAGAATTTTTCCTCATCTCCAGATCAATCAATCAATGCAGAGAAGAAGTTAGCAGCCCAGTGCTGAGCTCCTCAATTCCAACACAAATCACTTGGACTTCTGGACCTGGACATGCTCTTTATAGGAAGAATGGGAAGTGACTCTTGCTGTCAACTGAGTTGTTCTGATTGAGGTGGGCTTGGTTTCTTTGCCCAAGGAACAATGGACAAAGGGAAGCAGCCTCAGGTTGTCTTAAGGGAGGTTTAGTTTGGACATGATGAACGATTTCTTCCCCAAAAGGGTTGTGAAGGCCTGGCCCAGGCTGCCCAGTAGAGTCCCCATCCCTGGAAGGGTTTTAAAGCTGTGGAGATGTGGTGCTGAGGGACTGTGGCTTAGTGGTAACTTGACGATCCTAAGAGCCTTTTCCAACCTCAACCACTGCATGGCTGCAAGCAGAGCTGGCCTGTCCCACAGCACAGCTCCAGCCCCCTCCTGACTCCCCCCTCCCCCCCAGGGCACTGCCACTCACCACACACTCCCCACGGACACAGATGCTGTAAGGATCTTTGTAGGAGCAGCGAGTCCCATCGTGTGCCAGCTGCTTCATGTAGGCAACACCGCCAGTTTCTTTGGACTGGCAGTACAGGTGGCACCTCTTGTTGGCTGTGGGGCAAGGAGACAGAAGGAGATGCATCAGTCAACAGCAATCATAGAATGGTAGGGCTTGGAAGGGACCTCTGGAGATCATCCAGGCCCATCCCACTGCCAAGGCAGGGCCAACTAGAGAAGGTCACACAGGTTGCCCAGGGAGGTTGTGGCTGCTCCCTCCCTGGAGGTGTTCAAGGCCAGGTTGGATGAGGCCTTGAGTGACCTGTACTAGTGGGAGGTGCCGCTGCCTATGGCAGGGGGTTGGAACTAGATGATCTTTGAGGTCCCTTCCAACCTTGATGGTTTCCCAGATAGAAGTTCTGATGGTCAAGTTTGTGCCTGCTACCCCTTGTCCTGTCACTGGGCACCACTGAACAAAGCCTGGCCGCATCTTCCTGACACCCACCCTTAAAGTATTGATCAGCATTGATGAGAACCCCCTCAGGCTGCTCTTCTCCACCCTAAAAAGCTCCAATCCTCCTCCTGTTCAACTGGATGTGCTTCAGAAGAGCACCCCAGCACAGGAGGGAGGAGAGCACGACAAGGCTCTGTGCTTGCCCCTCCAGGTGTGCTGGACAGAACGAGGAGCAGGATCCCCAGGAGGTGTGTGGGGCTGTGGGGCAGCACGTACGGTCGGGGTGCTCGTAGGGCAGCCAGTGGTGCTTGCTGCTCTGGTGCTCGAAGTGGGCGTTGCGCTGCTGGCACTGCTGCGCCCTGAAGTCCTCAAAGTGCTTGGGACACTCCTCAGGATTGCACAGCTGGAACTCAAAATTGACCCCAGCACAGTCCTCACCTCCGTTGATGGGCCTGCAGAGAGAAGAAGCTTCAGGGCAGTCTAAAACCCTCTGGACCTGAGCTCTGGGGGCTCCTCCCACCCCACCACATGCTCTTCGCCCTCCCACACGCATCAGCTGCATCCCTCAGATGGTTTCCCACAGGATTTCCTCTGGAAACTCCTGGATTCTCCCACAATGCTCTTGGCTGCCATGTTTCGAGGGGCTTGGGCACCACACAGACTTTGGCAGACTTCACCCAAAACTGAAACGCCCCTGGAAGGGACCCTGGAAGCATTCCCAGCTGGACTCCCCTCTTCCCCCTCAGGAGACCTACATTGGGTTGTTGCACTGGCGCGTGCGGAAGCGAACTCCAGTGCCACAGGTCCGTGAGCAGGAGCCAAACTTGGTCCAGGGTCCCCAGTTGCCATCTTGCTTCAGCTGGTTGGCATTCTTCCACATGCAGTGACCTTTGTAGCACCACTGAGAGACACCAGGGCAGGGATGGGGATGAGAAGAGGAAGAAAACCCCACCCAGATGTACAACCGCGGCGAAACTTAAAAAGCATCCACAGGGGAGCTCCTGGAGGACAGACTGCAAGCAGAGACCTTCAGACATGTGAAGCTCAGGTTGGAAGGGACCTCAGAGATTGTCTACTCAAATCCCCCTACCCTGAGCAGGGATACCTCTCTACTAGACTTGGCTGCTCAAGGCCTTATCCAGCCTGGCATGGAACACCCCCAGGGAGAAGGCAGCCACAACTTCCCTGGGCAGCCTGTGCCAGAGTCTCACCACCCTCACACTGAAGAACTTCTTCCTCAGATCCAGTCCAACCCTGCTCTGCCTCAGCTTCAAACCATTCCCCTTGTCCTGTCTCTAGACACCCTCATGCAGTCTCTCTGCAGCCTTCCTGCAGGACCCTTGAGGCACTGGCAGGCAGCTCTAAGGTCCCCCTGGTGTCTTCTCCTCTCCAGGCTGCACACCCCCAGCTCCCTCAGCCTATCCTCACAGCAGAGATGCTGCAGCCTTTGAACCATCTTTGTGGCACCCTCTGGACTCACTCCAACAGCTCTGTGTCCTTCTGATGCTGGGGACACCAGAAGTGCTGGGTGGATTTTCACTAGACACAGGAGGGAAGACACAGCACTCACTTTCCCAGAGGCACACTCTGTCCCATCCAGTGGAGGTCCTTTCTTTGTCTTACAGAAGTAGGGGTTGTCTGGGTGGCTGCACCACAGCTGCTTGCACGGGTCAAAGGTTCGGAACTGCAATGAAGAACATGTGAGATGGAGCTCTAGGTGAGACCACAGAACCATGGAGTCACAGAATGGTTGGGTTGGAAAAGTCCTCCAAGATCACAGAGTCCAATCATCAACCCAAACCCACCATGGCCACTAAACCATGGCCCCAAGTGCCATGGCCACAGGTTTCTTGAACACCTCCAGGGATGGGGACTCCACTACCTCTCTGGGCAGCCTGTTCCAATTCCAGTCCCTGTCCACTCTCTCCGTGAAAAACTTTTTCCTAATGTCCCATCTAAACCTTTCTAGTCTCAGCTTGAGGCCATTCCCCCTTGTTCTGTCTCCAACTACCTGGGAGAAGAGCCCAGCAGCAGCCTCTCCACAATGTCCCTTCAGGTAGCTGTGGACAGCAATGAGGTCTGCCCTCAGCCTCCTCTTCCTCACATTAACCATGCCCAGCTCCCTCAGTTGTTCCTCATAAGATTTATCCTCCAGGCCCTTTGTTGCTCTCCTCTGGACCTGCTCCAGCACCTCCACATCTCTCCTGTATTGTAGTGCCCAAAACTGAACATGACACTCAAGGTGTGGCCTCACCAGACCTGAGTCCAAGGAGACAATCATCTCCCTGCTCCTGCTGGCCACAGCATTTTTAATACAAAGCCAGGATGCCATTAGCCTCCTGGTTACTTCAGCACACTGCTGGCTCATATATTTTGGGGGTTGGTCTCCTCTCCGAGGCAACCAGGAGACAGTATCAGGAATAGTGTGGCCAGCAGGACTAGGGAGGTTATTCTGCCCCTGCACTCACCACTGGTCAGGCCACACCTTGAATGCTGTGTCCAGTTCTGGGCCACTCAATTCAAGAGAGATGTTGAGGTGCTGGAAGGTGTCCAGAGAAGGGCAGCAAGGCTGGTGAGGGGCCTGGAGCACAGCCCTGTGAGGAGAGGCTGAGGGAGCTGGGGGTGTGCAGCCTGCAGAAGAGGAGGCTCAGGGCAGACCTCATTGCTGTCTACAACTACCTGAAGGGAGGCTGTAGCCAGGTGGGGTTGGGCTCTTGTGCCAGGCAGCCAGCAACACAAGGAGGGGACACAAGCTGTGCCAGGGGAGGTCTAGGCTGGATGTTAGGAGGAAGTTCTTGACAGAGAGAGTGATTGGCATTGGAATGGGCTGCCCAGGGAGGTGGTGGAGTGCCCATCTCTGGAGGTGTTCGAGCAAAGCCTGGATGGGGCACTTAGTGCCATGGTCTGGTTGATTGGCTGGGGCTGGGTGCTAGGTTGGGCTGGGTGAGCTTGGAGGGCTCTTCCAACCTGCCTGATTCTATGATTCAGCTGCCTGTCTATTACAACCCTAGATCCCTTTCTGCCAGGCAGCTCTCCCCAAGGCTGCAGCCAGGAGAAGAGGAGGAGCCTGCAGGCGTGGCTGGCTGAAGGGCTGCTGAGGACTCACGGCGGTGCACATCCTGTAGCCCACGCCGAAATCGAAGCGGCACTGCTCGNATGTTTTTCCCACCTGCTTCTGGTCTCTTTAGGTAGTTGTTGCTCCCAAAGCATAGAGACACAGAACCATTTGAGTGGGAAAAGGCCTCTCAGGTNGGAGTAGTTGATGCCTGGCAGCTCGGGCAGCTTGGGCCAGTCGTGTTCAAAGGGGTCATCGAGAAGGCAGTCGTAAGAGCTGTGGGAAGGCACAAAGCACCATCNTTCAACCATCGACCCAACACCACCCTTGGCCATTAAAGCATGTCCCCGAGTGCCATGGCCACACATTTCTTGACCACCTCCAGGGATGGGGACTCCACCAGCTCCCTGGGTGGCTGCACAGATGGTCCCTGCTGTAGGAACTTTACAGGGCTGACCATCACAAGGGAAGATTCTGCAGCCAACCCCCTGCATCTCCTGTGGGGTGTGGAGAGCATCTCCAGCCCTGCCCCACCCTGGTGAAACCTGCACTTTGCTTTCCTGTCCCCAGAGGTAGAAACCAAACACTCCTCCACTCCCAGTGCCAAAGGCAACATCTCAACATGCTTTGACCTGGTCCTAACATATGAGCTGACACCAGGCCTGCTGCAGTCACAGGGGTCTTTCCACTGACTGCATGCAGCTCTGAAGCAGGACATAGAACCCCACCACTGCTGCTACTGCTCCCTTAGCACCGCATCTATATGTCTTCTAAATCCCCCCAGGGATGGGAACTCCACCACCTCTCTGGGCAGCCTGTTCCAGCATGTGATAACCCCTTCTGTGGAGAAACTGCTCCTAATCTCCAATTTAAACCTCCCCTGGCACAACTTGAGGCTGCCTGATGCACAGAGAAACTAAAGACCCATGGAAACCACCAGCTACGTGATGCCAGGGAAGCTCCTACAGACGATGCCATGGGCTCGGAGTACAGCCCTAAGTGAGGCTCTCCTGGGCTAGAGCTGTTTCTAGTCTAGGTTGGGAGGGAAAAAGGGGATGGCCAAAAAGTGATTGGAAAGGGCTGCACCAGAGGCCAGGAGTGGAGATGGTGAGCAACTTCTGCTGCCTCCACTAGAGCTGTGACCGCCAAGGGCCGCTGGGTCCTTACTGGATGTATCTCCTGAGCTCCTGGCCGCTGCACCTGGACCAGTGGTAGCGGTGGAAGGCAGCCTGCACCAAGGGAGCCATGACACTGCCCATGGCTGTCTCATCTCCACATCTGTTCCCTTGCCCGTCGTGCTCCATTCCCAGCCTGCAACACAGAGCCAGCGTCAGAGCCCAGGCAGCTCCTGCTCCTCCACAGGTAAGCCCACGGGTAGTGAAGATGCTTCCTCACGCAGCCATGCAAAGGGGAGCTGCCCTCTGCCTTCTGCAGAGACCACCTGCATCTCAGACTGATCTCTGACACCACAACGTGAGGACTCCCTGAATGCTCCTCCATTCGTACTTCATTTGTGCTGCCCAGGAATGAACTAACCAGATGGTGGTGACCTCCTGTGGTTCAGATGAAGGGGAGCAAGAGGTCTGCTCACTCAGACATTCAACTGCTGGTGGTTGTACCCTCATTTATCAGAAGTTCTACCTCCAGAGAGCTGACATGGTTAGCATGTTCCACCTCCAGACAGATGACATGGTTAGCATGTTCAGAGCTGACATGGTTAGCATGTTCCACCTCCAGAGAGCTGACATGGTTAGCATGTTCAGAGCTGACATGGTTAGCATGTTCTACCTCCAGAGAGCTGACATGGTTAGCATGTTCCACCTCCAGAGAGCTGACATGGTTAGCATGTTCAGAGCTGACATGGTTAGCATGTTCCATGTCCAGAGAGCTGCCATGGCCAGCATGCTACACCTCCACCTGTGCACCTCACCCACGCAGGTGATCTGGTCATCTGTAGTTGGGTTAAACTCTTCCCAGTGAGCTGAACCAACAACTGAGGCTGCTTAAGGAGGACACCTATCAGATTCTCAGGGCTGGATGTTCATCCATCCACTCAGCTAGCAGAGCTCTTGGCTCAGCTACTCCCAACCCAGCACTCTTGAGGAGGTGCCAAATCTAACAAATCACCACTCAGTGAGGAGAAAGAAGGGAAGGATGTTTGACAAGCTGCTGTCTGCACTGCCTGAGCCTTTCAGGTTCTGATCCTCTCCTCACCTGCAGGTTTTTCCCTCACCCTTCACCTTTCCTTCTCCCTTCACTGCTGACCCCACTGACAGAAATAAAACCAGGAGAGCTTTCCTGGAGCCAGAGAAATGAAAGCAGTGGAAGCAAGCAGGGAAAGCAGCACCTGGCTGTGCTGGCCAGCTGGCAGTGAGGTCAGACTTACACGTGGCCAGTTTCATGAGCCACCACAAAGGCTGAAGAAAACCCATCCTCGTGGTTGAGGGTGCAGCTGCGGACAGGGTGGCACATGCCAGTGACAGGAGCATATCCTGGAGAGAGACAGCACAGGTGAGAGGTGGAGGAGCATGGAGGCACTGAGCACACACACACACACACTCCTCTGGGACATCTCCAGCTGGACAATCAGGGCATGGCACAACCCCTGGCAGATTTATTGCCTGGGATCAGTTCCCTGAGCTGTCAAGCCAAATGCAGGCTGACATCTCCCAACAAGCCCTCCCCAAAGGAACCCCCCAAGCTCAGACAGTTGTGCTCCAGCTCAGCTACATTACCTTGCATACCAGCAGGCCCAAAATCTTGCCTGGTTAAGAAGATGGCATGGTCGTGGTGCTCGGAGTGGTTGGGGTCTGCCTTCTGCTGCTGATAGGCCCAGCGACAGACGTTCTCCAGGCTCCTCGAGGGGTTCCCCCTCTCGATCAAGCTAATGGACTGAAAGGGCAACAAGTCAAGAGCCAGGAGCTCCTCGAGGCAGCACACTCACACAAGGCTTGGCTTCGCCTGGAGCACCAACCAGGTCCTCATTTCTCTCCTCCTAATACCCTAACAGACTTAGAATTGGATTCTTGTTTATAAAGATGTGCAGGGTGAGTGCCAGGAGGCTGGAGCCAGGCTCTGCAGCTGGGTGATGCCCAGTGACAAGGGGCAATGGTGGAAGCTGAGGCAGAGGAAGTTTCATGTCAACACGAGGAGGATTTTTTTTCCCTGTGAGGGTGACAGGGCACTGGAACAGGCTGCCCAGGGGGGTNCAAGCACAAGCCCAAGTGCCATGCCCACATGTTCCCTGAACACCCCCAGGGATGGTGACTCCACAGCCTGTTCCACAGCCCTCCATGGAATCCATAGAATAACTCCACAGAAGATGAAGGTGAGCAAATGGTTCAAGAGCCTTGCTCACCTTTGCGTACCTCAGAGCAATTTTTTTCCCTGTGAGGGTGACAGAACTCTGGAACAGGCTGCCCAGGGGGGTTATGGAGTCTCCCTCTCTGGAGATATTCAAGACCTGCCTGCATGTGTTCCTGTGTGATCTGCTCTAGGTGACCCTGCTCTGGCAGTGGGGCTGGACTGGGTGAGCTTTGGAGGTCCCTTCCAGCCCCTGACATTCTGTGATCCTGTGAGACTGCTGCTGGCTGTGCTCAGAGTGCTCCAGGAGCAGCTCATTTCATACAGTCCAAGAATCATAGAACCCTGGAATGGGTTGGGTTGAAGGGGAAAATTCCTAGATCCACAGAAGGGTTTGACTTGGAAGGGACCTTGAACATCTTCCAGTTCCAAGCCCCTGTCACACCTCCCAGTAGCTCAAGTTGCTCACTCAGCACTGCAAGAATTAGTTGGAATTTGCTCCTAATTAAGCCAAACTAAATGTGGCCAGGCCTAAAGAAGCAGCCACAGCAATGTGCTCCTCCACTGCTATCTCCTGAAGCTGGTGCACCTGGGCTTGGTCTGTTCCTCACCTACCAAGCTGGGCAGCAAAGGTCAGAACCTGGCAGCTGCTTTGGTTAAACAAAGGGTGCAGAGACAGCACAAGGGACAATGGATGGAAGTTGAAGAGGAACTTCAGGAAGGGGCAATAGGTGGAAGTTGAAGAGGAACTCTGCAGATGGCTGATGCCCAATGACAGGACAAGGGGCAATGGGTGGAAGTTGAGGCAGAGGAAGCTCCATGGAAACATGAGGAGGAATTTTTTTCCCTGTGAGGGTGACAGAACCCTGGAATAGGCTGCCCAGGGGGGTTGTGGAGTCTCCCTCTCTGGAGGTGTTCAAAACCTGCTGAGATATGTTCCTGTGTGATCTGCTCTGGGTGCTCCTGCTCTGGCGTGGGGGTTGGACTGGGTGATCTTTGGAGGTCCCCACCATCCCCTGACACTCTGTGCTGCTGTGCTGCTGTGACTCACGATGTTCATGAGGGTGAGGAGGTAGTTCTGCACGTGCTCCTTGCCATGGAAGCGCACCACCGAGTCGTCCACGCCCAGCAGCACCTCGATGTTGTAGTCGTCCGTCCCCGCGTGCCTGCGGCGCCTCAAGGTCTCGTTCAGCTGCTGCTCCACACCTCGGGACAGGGAGCTCAGCTCCACAAGGCTGCCCAGAAAAGGCTCTGCAAGAAACAGAGAGGCATCAACAGCTGCTGGGAGGTGTCCCTGCTCGTGGCAGGGGTTGGAGCTAGAAGAGCTTTAAGTTCCCTTCCAACTCAACCCATTCTGTCATCCGCTCCAGTTCCAGTCTGGAAAGGTCCTTGCAGCACAACATCCTCACCTGCAGAGCCACCACCTCCTCAGGTAAAACGGATCAGGAGCCCTGAAGTAAGACCTGAAGGAGCTCTTGGGTCTCCCTGGCATCAGCCTCCTGTGCCCCCAACTCCTCCATTTAGGAGAAAGAGATGAAACAGCCCTGAAAGGGAACCTGTGGATGCCCCCTCCCTGGAGGTTTTCAAGGCCAGGTTGGATGAAGCCTTGAGCAAGCTGGGCTACTGGGAGGTGTCCCTGGTTTGAGACTTGATGATCTTGAAGGTCCCTTCCAACCCAACCCATTCTGTGATTCTGTGAAGCCAGCAACCCATGCCCCACAAGTAGAAAGGAGAGGAAAGGAGAGTGGGCTGCCTCCCACTCGTGTTAGCTGGCACTGCGTGGGGCATCTCTCCAAATGATGGCACAGCCTTTGTCTCCACATTGGAGCTGGCACAGCGTTTTGTCTCCACACTGGAGCTGGCACAGCGTTTTGTCTCCACACTGGAGCTGGCACAGTGTTTTGTCTCCACATTGGAGCTGGCACAGCGTTTGTCTCCACACTGGAGCTGGCACAGTGTTTTGTCTCCACACTGGAGCTGGCACAGTGTTTTGTCTCCACACTGGAGCTGGCACAGCCTTTGTCTCCACACTGGAGCTGGCACAGTGTTTTGTCTCCACACTGGAGCTGGCACAGCGTTTTGTCTCCACACTGGAGCTGAAACAAGCCAAGGTCACAAGCACACAACCTGGCCCTCTGCAGATCTTCAGGCAAGACTCCCAGCAAATTGCATCTAAGTTTTGCCTGTGGGAGGACAGCAGGACCAGGGCCACCACCACAAATTGTGCTGGGTGGCCACACTGGAATCTTGGAATCATGGAATGGTTTTGGTTGCAAAAGACCCTTACCATCACCTCTTGGAACACAACTCACTTCTTTCCAGAGGAGCCCCAACCCTTCCCTGGGCTGGGTCCACTGGTGAGATCATAGAATCAAGCAGGTTGGAAGAGCCCTCCAAGCTCACCCAGCCCAACCTANCCCAGCCTGCACCACTGCTTGGGGTTGTTGTGGCCAAAGTGTAGAACCCTGCACTTAGCCTTGTTCAATCTCATCTCATTGCCCTCTGCCCACCCATCCAGCCTGTCCAGGTCCCTCTGCAGAGCCCTCCTACCCTCCAACACATCCACACCTGCTCCTAGCTTGGTGTCATCTGCAAACTCACTGATGCTGGACTCAATCCTCTGGTCCAGATCATCAACAAAGAGCTTGAACAGGACTGGGCCCAGCACTGATCCCTGGGGGACACCCCCACAACCCCTTCAGAGGGATCATAGAATGGTAAGGTTGGAAGGGACCTCAAAGATCACCTAGTTCCAACCCCCTGCCATAGGCAGGGACACCTCCCACTAGTACAGGTCACTCTAGGCCTCATCCAACCTGGCCTTGAACACCTCCAGGGAGGTTGTGGAGCACAGAATCACCCAATGTGATCAAAGATCATATTCTGTGCTCCACAACCTCCCTGGGTAACCTGTGCCGGTGTCTCACCACCCTCACTGGAAAGAACTTCTTCCTAACATCCAGTTTCAATCTCCCCTCTGCCAGTTTAACCCCCCAAGAGCAACCTGATCCCTGGGGGACACCCCCCAAACCCCTTCAGAGGGATGGTGTCCCCCAAGAGCAACCTGCTCCGTAGCCAGCGGCGGAGCAGTGACTGCGTGGCCGCGGATTTGTGCCAGACAGACTAATCCTTCCTCAGCTCCTTCTGCAATTAGCTGCTTCCTTAGCTCTGCCTTTTTTAATTCTGCTCATCACCTGCAGCTTTCCCATCAGGATCTCACCTGGCAGGAAGAGGTCAGCCCATGCTCTCTCACCAAGAGACAGGGGTATGAGAACATGAAGGGTAGAGGTCAAAGGATGCAGCCTTGTAGCCACACCTGCAGGTGTGGGGTTTGGTTTTCATAGATTCATGGAATGGTCTGGGTTGGAAGGGACCTTCAAGGTCACCCAGTTCCACCCCTCCCCTGCCATGGGCAGGGACACCTCCCACCAGCCCAGGTTGCTTGAGGCCTCATCCAACCTGGCCTGGAACACCTCCAGGGAGGGGACAGCCACAGCTAGAACTTTAAGGTGGCTTCCAACCCAATGCATTCTATGAATCCTGCTGAAGCACAGAATGTCAGGGGTTGGAAGGGATCTCTGGAGTCCAACCCCTCTGCCAAGGCAGGGTTGTCTAGGGCAGGTCACACAGGAATTCATCCAGATGGGTCTTGAAAGTCTCCAGAGATGGAGACTCCACAACCTCTCCGGGCAGCCTGCTCCAGGGCTCCAACAGCCTCACACCACAGAAGTTTCTCCTCATGTTGAGGTGGAACTTCCTGGGTGGCAGCTTGTGTTCATTGCCCCTTGTCCTGTCACAGGGCACCACTGAACAGAGCCTGGCCCCTGCTTCTTGCCCCCCACCCTGCAGCTATTTATAGGCATTAACGAGATCCCCTCTCAGTCTTCTCCTCTCCAGACTAACCAGCCCCAGGTCTCTCAGCCTTTCCTCATCAGATCTTCTGCTTCCTTCATCATCCTCATAGCCTCCCTTGGACTCTCCCCAGTATATCTCTGTCTCTCTTGAACAGGGGAGCCCAGAACTGGATTCCACTCCTGCATCTGCAGGGCTGAAAAGCAACAGATTCAGCAGGCAGGGCTGCCTGGACTTGTGATGTCCTCTCTCTCTGGGCAGAGGTTTGGTGCCCAGTGTTAGGAGCACTGTTCTCAGCAGGAATGGTGTGGTGCTGTCTCCTGAGAGAAGGCTGCTGGGAGAAGAAGGAATTGCATTTCAGGAAGCTGGTAGAGTGGTGGCTGTGCCACTTCACTGCATTTCAGGAATCATAGTATCATAGAATGGTTTAGGTTAGAAGGGAGCTCAAAGCTCAGCCAGTTCCAGCCCCCTGCCATAGGCAGGGACACCTCCCACTAGAACANTGGGGGCTGTGTCCCTGCAGTGCCCTTCAGGAGGCTGGGGGCTGTGTCCCTGCAGTGCCCTTCAGGAGGCTGGGGGCTGTGTCCCTGCAGTGCCCTTCAGGAGGCTGGGGGCTGTGTCCCTGCAGTGCCCTGCTGCTGCAGCACAGGCTGCAGGCCACCCGTGCAGGCTTTCCAGGAGCAGGATGATGTCAGCCCAGCTCGAGTTCCCTTTTGGCACAGGACTCTGACCCAAGTTTGGGAGCAGCCAGCGCTGAGCTGCCTCCCTTAGGCTCCTCCTGCAACCCCAGCTGCCGGCCACAGCGGCTGGGGAGGCTCCACAGCTCCACTCACTCAGCAGCAGCAGCCTGAGAAAGCAGCCTGGACCCAGGTGGGAGCCATGCCCACCCCTCCTGAACCAGCCTGCTGCTGAAGCAAACGTCCCCAAGGGCAGCTGGGTGCTGCACTGACTACAGCACCCCATGAAGCAAGGACCCCAGGCCAACCCCTAGGGTCACTCCTGCCCCTCCATCAGCCTGGGGAAGGTCCTGAGCTCTTGCTTATGTTGGAAAGGGCCTTTTGACAAGCCAGGGGGAGAAAAAGATCAAAAAGAGCCACAGAACAATAAAATGGCTTGAGTTGGAAGGGACCTTTAGAGGTCATCTAGTCCAGACACCCTGCAGGGAGTCAGTGACATCTTGAACATCTCAAGTTGCTGAGAGTCCAGTCCAACCTGGTGAGACTCCATCATCTCCCTGGGCAGCCTCTTCCAATCCCTGACCACTCTTGTAGCAGAGAAATTGTTCTTCACCTCCAACCTAAGCCTCCCCAGGCAGTTTCAGGCCAGTTCCTCTCCTTTTCTCACCTAAAACTAGTTAGCAGAGCCCAACCCCACCTCACCTGGTCCTTTTAGGGCACTGTAGAGAGCCAAAAGTTTCTGGGATGTGCTGGAACTTGTGTGCTTTGGTCTGTGTTGGAGCAGATGATCTCTAAGGTCCCTTCCAAGTTCAGCCATCCACTGATTCTATGACTCAAAGCACCCAATAAAGCTGAGCTTCCTCCCTTATCTTCCTCAGCAGGTTCAGCCCCAGCTGCACTTTCACAGCAGCTGAACCACCACACTGAGGAATTAAGAGGCAGATGCAGCCCAGCTCCCTTCCACCCTCCTGAGATGATTAAGCAAATTCCAGCTCTGTTTATGCTCTCCTCAGTGGGATCCTCAGAGTGACAGTGGCTGGTGGAAAGGCAAACAAACAGGGATTAAGGTAAGGTCTGGATCTCTGGGTTGCAGGGTTGTGCCTTGGATGCCTGAACTCAGCAGGCCACACCACAAACATCATCTTGCTTTGCTGTTAGACTTGAAAGAGAAAAGAAAATGCTGCGGGGTGCTGGCTGCTTCCAGAAAAACCTTTGCTTGCCTGGTAGCTCAGCAATTCCAGCTGCAGAAGAATGCTGGGAAGGGTGGAAGAGCTCCTGCACTGCACCCCTGGTTGGCTCTGCAGAGCCAGCTCTGCTCAGACTTTTCTCTCCCCTGCACCACCAGCAGAAGTCCTCAGCACTCCACTGCATGCAGTGGGGAAGCAATGGCTGCACACCAGGCTGCAGCCCAGGCAGTTCCACCTCAGCAGCAGCAGAAACTTCTTTGCTGTGTGGCTGCTGGAGCAGGCTGCCCAGAGAGGTTGTGGAGTCTCCTCTGGAGACTGTCAAGGCCCATCTGGATGCATTCCTGTGTGACCTGCCCTAGCTGACCCTGCTTTGGGCTTGATGATCTCCAGAGGTCCCTTCCAACCCCCACATTCTATGATTCCATGACTTCACTCAGACATTTTCTCCACATCTGCTTAGCTTGAAGTGCTGTGAATTTGTTTCTAAGCCTGTGGGACCTGTCAGCAGGGGAGGAAAGGTCTACCAGTAGGAGCTTGTGCTCATCTCCACCTCCACACCCAGCCAGGGCCACCAGCCAGCCTTCCTGTCACCAGCAATTAGGCTCCAACCATGCTTTATCTGCCCTAAGCCCCTGAGAGTCTGCAGAGCCTCCTGCAGTGGCCAGACAGACAGCAGGACAGGGAGGCACTGCCAGCTCCCTCTCCACTGCAGCAGGCAGCAAATCACAGCCTTGCTGCAAGCAGGCAGGGGACAAGGGAGTCTTGGTGGTGGAAGGTGTGGAGCTGGGCAGCTCTTGAGGAAGGGTTTCTGTGTGCCACCAGGAAGGGTTTCTGTGTGCCACCAATGTGCAACTTAATGGTTGACCTACAAATAAGTCTCTCCCCGTGGGCCAGCTCTGCAGATGACATAAAAATGCCCTGCAGTATCAGGGACATCTCCAGCTGGAGCAGGCTGCCCAGGGCCACATCAGGTTTGGCCTTGAATGTCTCCAGGGACAGGGTCTCAGCCACATCCCTGGGCAAACTCACTTGGCTGGTCAGACACACCTGAGGCAGGCTTATTTTTGGTGGGAAGTGTTCAGCTTCATCTCTAAGGAGCAAGAGAAAGAGATGCAGCTGAGCTGGCAGAGCTCCAGGCCACAGCTGAGTGCCACCTGCCTCCTGACTGAACTTCAGAGAATTGCTTCAGCTGGAAGAGACCTCTGAGATCATTGAGTCCAACCAGCAACCCAACCCCACCATGGCCATTGAACTCTCCTCAAGTGCCAGGGCCACACATTTCTTGGACACTTCCAGGGATGGGGACTCCACCACCTCCCTGGGCAGCCTGTGCCAATCCCTGACCACTCTTGCAGCAAAGACATTTTGCCTCATCTCCAACCTAACCCTCCCCTGGCACAATTTCAGGCCATTGCCTTTCCTTTTATCACCTGAGACTAGGGGGAAGAGCCCAACCCCACCTCACTGCAACCTCCTTTCAGGCAGCAGTAGAGAGCAAAGAGCTCTGCCCTTAGCCTCCTCTTCTCCACACTAACCCCCCCCAGCTGCTCCTCCCCAGCCCTGTTCTCTTCCCCAGCTTGGTCGCCCTTCCCTGGACCTGCTCCAGCACCTCAAGGTCTTTCTTGGAATGAGGAGCCCAAAAGTGACCCCAGCATTCATCTCCCAAAGCTCCTTGTTGCTGCTCCTTGTCCCTCCACCCCAGGGAGTGTTTTTCCAGAGGAGAGCTCTCACTTTGGGCCTCCAAGCCCAAAGTTTAGTCTCCCATGGGCACCAGCACAGGCAGTGCCCCAGCACAGGCAGCCACAGCTGTTGGGGTGGCTTATGCAGAGCTGAGCATTTAGAGGAGGCAGCAGAATGGAATTCCCAGGATTCAGTGACATAAAAGGAATAACTGAGTCTGTAAAGCTGGGGAAAAAAATGTGGCAGGATCTTTCTGCAGCCCACGTTACCAAAACAAAGAGGACTTCAAACACCCTCCCAGCCACAGCCTGAGTCACAGCTCAGGGGGTGCTGGGCAATAGGTCACTTCCTTCCACTGTCTTACTATGATGTTACTCCTTAATGCAGCTGAAAGCATAATTGTCCTTAATTGTTCAGTTGGCACTAAGTGGATTCCAACCTTCTGACAAGACAAAGCCCAACAGCTGTTATTTGGGGGCTGGCCCTCTGATGAGCCCTCACACCTGCAGCCACTCCGACCCCAGCCCAAGGCTGGGCTCCTGCACCCCCAGTAACCAAACTGCCCAACAGCATCAGGAGACACCTGGCTTCAGATAAAAGTCTGCATGCATGACAGGCTGCTGGGGGGCACAGAGCCCTCAGCTCCACACCTGCACCCCAACAGATGGCAAGCGAGGAGGAGCTTGGCAAGGTCCTCCTGGTGGCTCCCAAGCTGCTCCTCAGATGTATTCTCTACAGTGAGGATGGGCAGGCACTGGCACAGGTTGCCCAGGGGACTGTGGATGCCCCCTCCCTGGAGGTGTTCATGGCCTTGAGCAGCCTGCTCCAACAGGAGGTGTCCCTGCCCCTAGCAGGGGGTTGGGACTGGATGATCTTCCAGGTGCCTCCCAATCCAGGATTCTGTGGTTAGTCTGGAGGGTGGCAGCTCCCCAGGAATCTCTGACTGGGCAAAAGTGTAACACTCTGGGCCTCACCCACAGCTCTGCACTGCTGCTAAGCCACTGAGCCACATCCCTCAGCACCACAGCCACACCTCTGAAACCCCTCCAGGGATGGGGACTCCAGCACCTCCCTGGGCAGCCTGTGCCATGGCCTGAGGACCCTTGCTGGGAAGAATTTGTTCCTAATTGTTCTCTTCTGCCAGGCACCCAGCAACAGAACAAGGGGGCACATCCTCAAGCTGTGCCAGGGCAGGTCTAGGCTGGATGTTAGGAGGAGGTTCTTGCCAGAGAGAGTGATTGGCATTGGAATGGGCTGCCCAGGGAGGTGGTGGATTTGCTGTCCCTGAAGGAGTTCAAGCCAAGCCTGGATGGGGCACTTAGTGCCATGGTCTGGTTGATTGGCTGGGGCTGGGTGCTAGGTTGGGCTGGGTGAGCTTGGAGGGCTCTTCCAACCTGCTTGATTCTATGATTCT
>WBNM01024451.1:0-14451 GCA_013399055.1 Ramphastos sulfuratus | reverse complement strand
GCCTACCCAGGTGCAGGACTTGGAGCCTTGGAGCCAAGGACTTGACCTTGTTGAACTTCATGAGGTTGGCCTGGGCCCACTTCTCCTGTCCAGGTCCCTCTGGATACCATCCCTGCCCTCTAGCAAGTCGACTGTGCCACACAGCTTGGTGTCATCTGCAAACTTGCTGAGGGTGCACTCGATTCCTCTGTCCATGTCACTGACAAAGATGTTAAGCAGCACTGGTCCCAGCACTGACCCCTGAGGGATGCCACTTGTCACTGGTCTCCAGGTGGAAATTGTGCTGTTGATCACCACTCTCTGCGTGCAACCATCCAGGCAATTCCTTAGGTCCTTATAATCTATACTTTCATAACATTAACAAAATAAAATAACTTATCTGAAAAATGTTTTTACTAAAACTGTATGTAGATTTTGAAGATGCAAAACATCTTCAAAAACTAGGTTCACATCACTGAGATCTGATTATTGGATTGTCTTCATTAAAAAATCAAGCCACGTTGCTTTATCAGCATGCAGTTTACTGTTTGATAGTTGTTTACATGTTTTCTTTCTAAGCAAATTTGAGATACTAACAGATTTCTTATTTGGCAGAAAATAAAAAGCTGTACTTTGGTAGGCTTTACATAACTGGATGTTAGAAGGAGGCTCTTTACAGCGAGGATGGTGAGACACTGCAACAGGTTGCCCAGGGAGGTTGTGGCTGCTCCCTCCCTGGAGGTGTTCAGGGCCAGGTTGGATGAGGCCTTGAATGAGCTGTACTAGTGGGAGGTATCACTGCCTATGGCAGGGGTTTGGAACTAGATGATCTTTGAGGTCCTTTCCAACCTTACCATTCTATGATTCTATAACTGGAAGAAACTAAATAGCATTATAATGTATGAAATTGGTAAAAAAAGAAGTTTTCCTCTGTATGAGATTGTCTGTTCTCAGTATTTAATGATCATTTATGTAATGACTAGGTTTCTTATAACAATATAGAATTTATTTAAATTTTGAACAGGATCTAACTTAAGGGATGGTCAAAAATATACCCCCTAGGAGCTAAAACATTAGTATCTTTTAAAGAGACTTCTTGATGACTAGCCAAGAAGTGATGGTTCCGTTGTCCTAGACTTTTAACATGCAGTATACTGGGGGTGAGAAATATAAATGCAATAACGTATATTTTGGGTTTACTTTTCTGTCTTGTTTGTCTTTTTATTATATTTTGTTAATAGAAAGTTCACTTAGGAATTTAATCATGTTCCCAAGACTTAGGAGTCTTGGTTAACAATTGGCAATTCCCAATGTCTTGCTGTTAACCATGGATCTCAGTGTTCTCCATTAATTTAATTTTTTTTTTTTCTTAACTGCTTCTTGCCCACACTGGAAGCCAAACATGTTAGTTTAGCAGTCCTTGAAATATCTGAAGTATTTTACTCACTCTCAACGGAAGATAATTGGTTTAATTAAAGCCACTGAGATTCCCACCTCCAGGCATGTAAATATGTGAAGCTGAAAATGAGGTTTTGATTTGTTTGTTAAAGTTAGTTGCTCAATACTAGGTAACATACCTTAGGATTTCTGACATGCTTTTCTACTAGTGCTCCAGGAAAGCACAGATCTCATTCAGGTCACATATATCTGTCAATTAAAAATGTCTTGGATACCATAAGTACCTCAGCTACTAATAGATACATTTAGATAGCCACGTGAATTAAGACTGAAAGTATCCTGAGTAGCAAAAAAATAAGTGCAGAATTCCTCTTATGCTACAGCAAAATTTAAGAAAACCAACACAACTGTATTTACCTATATTTACATAAAAATAAGTGTTACATGGAAGTAGACTAGAATTTGTTAGGAACTCCTTATTGATTACCAGCTTTATATAAAACTCAATGAAGCGAGACATGTAAAATATACCTGCAATACCTGTGAAAGCATCTTTGAAGATTTTAGTTGCCGTATGTTCCCCTTATGAAAGAGAAGAAATCTTAGATGAAGTTATCACAGCAGACTAAAAGTCAGATGCGCATTTTTTTCATTGATCTTGTGCTATCAGGAGGACACGGCCATTTGCAGTAAATGGGCCTCTGCCTATCACCTAGTATAAAAAGCATGTTTCAAACTCGTCCAAGCTATAAAGGAAACTAGCTTCCTTGAATTTTCTTGACCTCTCCTTTTCTTTTTCCTTTTTATTGTCCTGCCTCTGTAAGACCTGCTGTACTGAAAAAGGACAATTGCACATCTGAAGCCAAATTATGAGCCTGACAGCACAGAAGAAATGGACAGAGAGGCAAAACCACTTTTGTATATATACTTGAACTTTTCAGCATAAAAGATTCTGTCTGTTGTTTGACAACTTACTCCTTCTTATATTAGTATTGGAAATGTTTGAAATGCACTAAGACATACAAGTAAATTAGAAGCACTTAATTGCTGTGTTATAAAACTGTTATAAACTCTGAGCAGAAACTGATGTTCAAAGGATAATAATGGGGTTTAACTTAATTTGAAAGCTAGTGAACAATAGCTTCATCTGGTAAAATGCTCTAAGGGAGTGAATGGAATTTATTGAGGGATTAATAAACTTCTTACTAGAACTAGAAATTAAAGAGAATTTAGACACTTAAAATTTGATCCTGAAATCCCCATTCAGCTGCTGTTTCAATAGGTTGTATAAGGTTCAGGGTTTGGTTTTTTTTTTTTTTTTTTTGTTTAGACAAGTGATCTATCCTGGTTCATTTATAAAAATGTGTTTAATTAGAAGAAGCAAATCAGTGCTTTTTTTCTTGCCTATTCCTTACCGAATCATTACAGACTGAAGAAGAGATGAAACTCATTTAGCATTGGTTATCCAATAGACAGTATCTAATTTAAACTTGCCTTCAATAATGATCTGTATTTTCCTAAGTAAGATGTCAGATATAATCAGTATGAACCTTCTTTGCAGGTTCTGACTTTTCTTCACAAACTCGAGAGAGAAAATGAACTTAGACTGGGTACTTAAGATGAATTATAGAATTTGGGTTAGAATGAATGCCACTGAAAAGTTCCTCGTAAGCAGTTCATAACATTTTCAGTTTTTACCTAATTGTGTTTCACCCTGTTAATTTGTTCACTACATATCAGGTTACGCAGTATAAAAGATATCATGCTTTTTTGTTGATTTTAGTTTTGGTTTTAATTGCATTCAGTAAAAACAACCAACCAAAAAAAAATTCTACCATTGAGGAGGTTATTTCAGCATCATACTACAAGGTGCTTATTACAAGGAAGGTAAATGATTGAAGAAAAAAAAAGTCCTTCATGGAAAGGAAAAATACAAGAGTGCATAAAAACTATACATAGGATTCTAATCTAATCTTATGTCTAAGATAACTGTTACTATTTTTATTAATTAAATGTAAAGACTTTTTAATATGAAGTACTTCAAACTAATTTCTGCACATAAATATCTGAGCCCTAAACTGTACAAATATTCTTTCTCTTATTGTTTAATATACCATATTGAAGAAGATTTTTTAAAAAGTAGTTAATGCCACAAGAAGTGAAATCATAATTAGTAATAAACTATGGAAATTACCCACAACTTTCCCCATCAATGCCCTTTTGTGTATTGCTATGCATTAAAGTACTGTGTGTTACTCTGTATTAAGACTTTCCCATAAGGATGTAAATCTGCCTTCTATTTAATCTTAGCCACTTAAAGTGCAATCTACATGGGAGACTTAATTATCCTCCTCTCTTTGAATGGTCAGTAAGAAAAAAAATGGTTTAGATTCATATCACCTAATTGCTTATCGAAGACCTATATAGCTGTATTTTGTTTTGACTAGGCACTATCTAGATGGACAAGGTATGTCTGATGAATCTTGTCCTGACAAATATTTTATGATGTTGGATAGCTGATACATGCAATTTTGAGAAATACAGACCCTCGATTATTTGGGATATTGCTTGTGAACTTATACACAGGCAAAAATAATTACCAAATTTAAAAGTTACTTCAGTGTAGTATAACTATGATTTTAATAATACATAGTTTATGAGACAGATAAATTTGTATTACACAGGTATACAGCCTAGAGAATTTACAGAAAGTCATCGGAGCTGCCAAGTTTCTTTATTCTGAAAAATAAACCAGGAGGCTACAGGGAGGTATAATAGCTGCCTGCAGAATCTGAAGGGCAGTTATGAAAACATTTCCCATAAGATAATATAACAAGAGCCAACAAACACTGCAGTTTTTCAAGCAACAAAGACCATGCATCACCAGATATTAGAGGTAAGACACAGGACAAGCCTTGCCTGATCAACTTAGTGATCTTCTATGTCAGAGCGACTACATCAGTAGACAAGGAAGGAACTAGAGGTGTCATCTATCTGGACTTCTTTAAGGCCTTTGACACAATCCTCCACAACATTCTTGCCAATTACTTGGTGACACAGATTTGACAGGTGGACTGTTTGATGAATAAAGTATTAACTGGATAGCCACAACCTTATGAGATTCAACAATTGCAGAATTGCAGAATATTAGGAGTAGGAAGGGAAATTGGAAGATCATCCAGTCCAAACCCTCTGACCACTAGCAATGAGTCCAAGTGGGTATTGAATGTCTCCAGGTAAAGAGACTCCACAATCTCTCCGGACAGTCTGTTCCAATGCTCTGTCATCCTCACAGTGAAAATGTTTTTTCCTTATGTTTACTTGGAAAGAACAAGGTCAAGGGCAAGATCGTACACCTGGCTCAAGAAAGTTTTTGATATCAGTACAGACTAAAAGATGGTTGGACTGAGAGCAGCCCTGCAGAGGTGGGTTTTGGGGTATTGGTGGATGAGAAACTGGACACGAGCCGACAATGTGCACTCACAGACCAGAAAGACAACCATAAACTGGTGCTACATCAAAAGAAGTGTGTCCAGCAGACTGAAGGAGATGATTCTGCCCCTCTGTTCCACTCTGATGAAAGCCCACCTGGAAAGCAGCTCTGGGGCCCTCAGTGCAGGAAAGACATGGGCCTTTTGGAGCACATACAGAGCAGAGTTTAAAAANTTAAAAGAGGCTTCTAAGAAAGATAGGGACACACTTTATAGAAAGGCCTGCTGCAAGAAGAGAAGGGGTAGTTGGAGGTGGGACGTGTGGCCTTTAAAGTTTCCTTCCAACTCAAATCCTAACCCTTAGATGATTCTATGATTCTACGATAAAGACCTCCAGATTTTTTCTTGAACTACTAGTAATCTGATAGAGGATTCTACAGCATCAAAGAAAACAAATGATTTTTTTTCTATTTTCAAGTGTCTGTGTGATGTTTATTCTGCTTTCTCTTAGATATTTGTATGTGAGGAAGATAAATATTAGCAACCCACCAATTTAGCTAGAATACTGACCTTCAATTGACTGCAGATCAAAATAAGTCAAAGTAGTTCTGAATCATTTTGAAAGAGTGCGTATTACTTCATGTAATTAATTGTTGTTGCAGTCTCATAAGTGAGGCCTCTTTTTGTGCCTTAGTCATTGTTTGTGCTGAAATATATTGTTTCTCTGTCTCTCTCATGACTCCTGACTCTGTAGATGTCTAAAAAATAGTGAAAAATCAGTTTCTTGCATATGTAATTTTGCTCATGTGTTTATCTGGGAGCAAAAAAAGACAGTGATCAGAATTATACCTCTTTGTCTACTTTGCACTGTTTGTGGATAACAAATATTTTCACAAACATAAATCACATCTTTTTGTCTGAAGGTCAGTAGTGCATCGGTTATTAGTTTGATACATGTGAATAAAGTTGAATGAAAAAAATATGAGTTGCAATTCCAAAATATACGTTTTTATAAACTTCATATTCTGATACTGTGATACTCAGTAAATGTAATTTATTGATTTTGTGGTAAATAGTGACAAAGCAGAAGAGGACTAATTCTTCTCTAATGGGACTGCATATCAAACTATTCAAGAATGGAAATACAAAGATAAATGATCAGCAAAACTGTCAGCAATAGACAAATAATCTTGCAATATTCAGGACTGTTTTGCCTGCTGAGTTGCTATTAAATTTATTTCTCACATTTTCTGTACTCATTTAATTCAACATTGCTTTAAATGTTCTTATAAAGTCTCTGCTTTTAGATAAAAATGTCATTTTTATAAAGATGTCAGAATAAATGTGATACACATACAGTTCTAGCAAAATGTCTATACATTGAAAAATAATCAATAAAAAATATTTTTATAAATATATTTATTTGCAACTATAAAAAAATCAAACTACTTACACGCAACCTCAGATGTATTTTTTTGCCTCCCTTATTTGTACACATGAATAAAAGATTATAAGGCATACTGAAGTCCTTGAGTTAATTTTGAAGTCTCTGCATAACTTGTAAACTGACTTGCACCAGCACGGGGATTCTACTGGTAGACAACTGTATGCCATGCAAGGATTTCAATACTTCTATGTTGAAGAATTTTATCATGTCATTATATGTAATAATGTAGTTTGCTCTGTCTCTATCAAATCTCCTTAATTGATTTTTTTTTTTCATTGCCAGCAACTCTAGCATAGATTGCTCATTAACACTATAAAGTTCATTAAGTTTCCACATTAAATTGCTAAGGTGTTGGAAATATTTACTGCTAACTTAAAATATATATATGAATTTATGAGAATTTTTCTTAACAGTAAAATCACTGCAAATTCACTCCAACATGTATCGATCCTTTCAAATTAGCATGTGGTGCCAGATGCACATAGTTATTGATTGTTATCTTTGAACTCCTTTGAAAGGATAATGATGTTTACAATTTCAGCTACAAAAGAAAACTTTTAAGGTATTAGCTATCTATCACAGAATCACAGTATAAGCAAGGTTGGAAGAGACCTCAAAGATCATCAAGTCCAACCCATTACCACAGACCTCGAGACTAGACCATGGCACCAAGTGCCACATCCAGATGTGCCTTGAACACAATGCTTTTAAATCTTGCTGAAACACATATATATATATATATATATATCACTGAAATCAGGGACATGGCTATCAAAAAAAAATTTTTTTTTCATTGTTTTGGTGTTTCTGCTGCCTGGAGAATTCAGGATGATTTATTGCAACTTTCCACTATTTCTCAGAATAAAACATATTAAATGCTTTTTCTGAATTCTTCAGAACATCATTATATATAGCATAGTATATTTATAGCATAAAACAATAAAATCCTTTGCTAAGAGAAATTGTGCCTCATCTTGTTTATTAGGAACATAATAAGTTTGTATTCAAAAGCCAGATATTTTGATGTTATGGTGCTACAGGTATAAATAATTTAACTTAGTCTGTTGAGGTTACAGGGAGTTTCCTGGACAAAATCTGTCTCATTACAGGTTAAATGTTTAAAAACAGTTTTTATATATGTGTATATATATATATAAAAATTTTTTTAGCAGTTTTAATTAGAATTCAACCTTACAGATTTCATAGTTTTGGTAAATGATTATTAGGGTTACTTTTAATGTAGTGTTTAGAGAGAATATGATCAATCTTCTGAAAGGCATCAATGAAACAATGCCTATCAAAGAAGCAAGATAACAATAAGTTACATGAATCAAGCAGGCAGAGAAGATCTCTGAGGACATTTCTACATGTCAATTAAATTCCTTCTTCATTCATTGCTGTTTTCAGTATCTTCTGTGCAATATATTATCACACTTCTTTTTTTCTTCTGGGTAGACTCCACTCTTTCAAATTTAATTCATTGATTTATTCATAATTTATAAGTCATTAGAAGTCACATGATCAGAATCTAGTGAGCATGAGCTGTGATAAGAATTTGATGATGCACCCAAATAAGTCTTATCAAACCATATAGCACCCTCAAATAAAGGAACTGGAATCCTAAATTACCTTTTCTTACCACAGAGTCTGCAACTTATTTTCCCATTTAAAATGAAGTTATCTTGTAGTCTAGTGATTACAAAGAAGGAGAGAAAAGAAGGGAGATACATGTGATTCTGTGATGTTGAAAGGAAAAAAAAAAACAAACAAAAAAACCCACCAAAACACAACCCAGAACAAATTTCTTGAAATACAAGTCACTCGTATTCAGAGGCTATCTGTTAATTGTGTTGTAGTGGAAGTGATATTTCAGTTTTACTGCGTATTAAGCTTCATTTGAATGATTTCTTTTAATCAGTTTATCGTCATAGGTTAGGCTGAATATTTGCTGCTGTTATTCAAAAACATTCTGCCTCATGCCAGCCTTAAAATGAAAGTTCTGGTTGAAGGAAAAGATGAGGCTTGAAGTTCAGATTGTGACATGAAAGGCTTCCTTTTCCAGTTGCTGCTTTTGGGTTTGGGGTTTTGAGTGTTGACTCTTTCCTGTTCTAGACACGGCACTCACTCATCAATGCCTACCATTTATTTGTTAGGTTTGTGTCCCTGTATGCTTTGTTTCTGGTTTACTCCTTTTATTATCTTGTGGGAGTTTTGTCTCTTGTGGATTGGTTTTATTTGTATGTTTTGGTTTGTGGTTTGTTTTGTTCATTTGTTTGTTTTGCTTTTTTAAAAAACAAAATCACAAAAAATAAAAACACCAAAAAAATACCACCATCCACAACACCACAAACCAAGCAAACAAATAATCCCCTACACCTGGACCACTCCTCTTTTTTCCCCTCACTGAAAAATATCCTTGACCAGATACTGTTATAAGAGCACTTTCCTTCCACATATAAGAAGGAAGAAGAGTGTAAGCGTATCAATGGATGAAAAAGAAATTACATATGTAAATAAAAGGGGGATTATTTTGGTCAAAACCTGTACCCTTCTGACATCATTTGGAAAAGGATTTTGCAACCCTAGAGCAATATAAGAGACTAGAAGGAGGAAAGGAAAACACATTTTCAGTAAGAGGGCACAAAAATTCTTGAACAGTGCTTGAATGGAGATGGTAGCTGTCAAGGTGTCTAGTCTCAATGTGGACAGCTGTGGTGTTGCTTTTGTGATTCTCTTGGGGTTTGATCTACTGCAATAACACAGAAAACAACATCCATTCATGTGCCACTAGTATAGAGCTAAATATCATTCTAACATTTTCTTTAAAGATTAAACTGGATAAGTATTGAAACAAGAATTCACCAGAGTTGGAGGCAGAGTACTTTGGTTGTCTTGTTTGCAGTGGTTATCCAGAATAATTTTCTTTCATTTAATTAAACTAAATTTTAATATTGTTAGAAATCATTAAGCTCAAGTTGTGCAGAGCAAAATGTCAGATGAAATAAGGATTTCATGTGATTGGAGTAAATTGCAGTGTAAAAACATGTCTTCAAAGAGTTATTCTTCTTCTGCTTCACATAGTCCTTAAGTCCTATGTCACAGCCAGCTGCTGCCAGAAAGCAATGAAAGAAACAAAACTGTAGCTAGAGCATTAGCCCAACATCCTGACTCTTCTTGACCAATACATTGATTCAGTAAAGCAATATAATTAAGAAGGAAAAAATGCACTGTTCTTATTTTTCCTATTTTGTAGCCTACATTTTATCTCTCTCTCATTCTGAGATTAGAGAAAATGAGAAAAAATATTGAAGATAAAAGCATAAGAAATTCATAGATATTTCTAAAATCCCAACAAGGTGAAGGATTCCTTAGTATATAATTTGTCTCATTGCATTGTAACATAACATGATCTCAGCTCCTTTATAAATTGACAAAAAAAAAAAAAAAGAGTAATCAAGTAAACTGCATCAAATCCTTCACTTGTGATAAACATGAAAACATAAATCATGAATAACCATGTCTCTGTCTAACCTACAACATTCCACATCTTTGCTAAGCTTCTCCCTTTGTAATGAGTGTGATATTTACGGTATGGGATACACCTAAGAGCGAGCTCAGGTCAGCTGTTCTGGCTGATTTAAAACTGCAAATGGCCTGCAGAATATGGCTGGCCTGTGACTGTGTCCCAGTGAAATTAGGACATATGATTAAAAAAAGAAAAAAAAAATTTATAGAGCCTGGAAGTTCCTAATAGTATAGAAAGCTGTACTCTATATATCTACTTCTATGTTTCTCTTTCCCAGTCCCAAAGTAAACACTAAGGAGAGATTACACAGGATACTATTTCACCTTGGCCATTTGTTATGCAAAATTAATAATTGATATTAATTTTGATATCCAGGCAGAGATTGTTAATAACTATGAAAACAGTTTATTAACGTTAAATCTCACCAGAAAACTTATTTACAAGGTTCTAAATGCACAGTTTGGATACTTATACACATAGGGAACAGGCAAAACCAGAACACTTTAAGAAAAAACTAGCAAATGCAAACATTATACTGGAAGAGAAGTTTCTTGCAGTCAATATCCATCTTGTGGTTAATTATCCCACTTATCCACTAGAGGGAGTCAGGAAGCTCCTTTCCACTTATGGTAGGAGGCAATTATTGAATTACAAGAGGCTTTAAGTATTTGCTCACGAAAATTGTCTCCCAACTTGTGGGGCTAGCTACAGCTTCAAATGGTACCCAAACACTTGCAGAGGGTTCTGTCAATGTCTTGTGAGCCTCTAAGGCTTCTGATTCTTCCCAGGCTTCACAGGGTGTTGGGTAAAGGAGGCAGATGATCTCTGACCTTATCCTGGCTCCTCTGGATGATCTGTATATCTCCAGGACTTCCTGCCTTGACAGGAGACTTTCAGGTGTAGGCAGCATGTCTTGCAATGTGCAGTCTCAGCACAATGTCACGCTGGCTGTGCAGGCCTATCACATGAAGGTGTTTAAAGCCTGTTCCTGGTAAACTCAAAGCAGGCAGTTTCCCGGCAGTGCAGCAGAGCTAGCTTACAGCTTAGCATAATGCTGAAGAAGGCAATGACAGAATCACTGCCAGAAGCAGAGAGCAATGACAGCAGTAGGCAGTAGCAGGCATGAATACAATGGCAGAGCACGTTGTGTTATCCGCTTGTCTCTTTTTATCAATACCCTCTGAGACTAATGGCCCTTGGACATAAAATAGCCAATCAGAATGGCAGTTAGCCAAGCCTGACCATATTAGGTCAAGCCATAGGCTTGCTTTACCCAAATTTGGGAAAAACATAGACCTTACAGAAGGTAGGGACAAGTCAAGTGTATGCACCTCATTCACCACAGGATGTAAACAGGAACAAAACAAGTCTAGGCAAGACATGGTGGCCTAGACTCAGTGGCTCCAAGTTCTTTGTCCTCTTTTCCACAGTTGCTTCTCCCCATAGCAGAAGGAGGGAGAGCGAAAAAGAATGTTTGGGCAAGCCAGGACATGTATAAGCCTATTTTGGCCTATTTAGGCCTACTACAACACCATTCAGTGTGTTCTTTTTAAAAGCCCATTAATTTGGATCAACAGTTAAGCTGCTCATACAAACAATATTTCTGCTCATGATTTTCTTGTGCCACATAAAATCACTGACAATGGCTGAATCAAGGCTACCAGAATCTGTCTTCTCAATTTTGACCTTTACAGCCTGCAACATACTGCAATTCTGACATAGCTATAGGCTTTCTAGGGTTATATTGTGCTTACATGATCCTGGAAAAGACTGAAGAAATGAAGAATGTTTTGTTTCAAATGAGATATCTATTTTAACTACAAAATAAAGCACATTATATCAGATAGGACAAATCATACATCCATTTTTAGTATCTCATGCAGACTTGCAATACAGTTAGAATTTTTTTGTCTTGCTGAAATGCAAGAATTGTTGGACTTTTTGAAGCATAACTTTTACTGTGCAGCTAAAGCAACTATATTGCAACATTACAAGTTTGTCACTAACTCTCGGCATTTAACATTATGCATAGTACTGTTTTTTATAACAGAGGTATTTAAAGTTAATATGTTCCTGTGTTTCTTTTAATTGTCAGTCAACAAAGATTGTGCACTTGGAAGAGGTCTGTGAGCCAATACAGAGCTTAATTTGATGTTTTAAGATGCTATAAAAGCACAGTCCTTAGGGATTCTGACATAATTAAACTTAATTTCTAATGTTAGTAAGTTCAATTTGTGTGCAGTTTTGTTTTGTTTTTATAAGGAACAATTGCAAGACAATTATAAAATACATAAACAGCCTCTTAAATGTTTTGAAATAGCAATTAATTTATTTTTAAAAGTATATTAATTTATTTTAACATGTATTTTAATGAAGTAAACATCTAGACCTACTCAGATATATCCATTTTTACATAATTGAAAAGGCAGCTGATTGAGCACATAGGCTTCTGATATATGGCTTGATTTTAATAAATGCGTACAGTGAAATGAAACTGTAATGAATGTTATGTGACTGGAACAAGATGTGAAGCAGTTTGTTTCTGTTCTATTATACCAGAGTGATGCAAGCTTCAGATTAAATAAATTTAAACAACAAAAAGAAAAAAAATGCTGTACTTTCAGATATGTATAGATAACTAATTCTTATCTGTATTTTACCCTTAACGACTCTTTTTAAAAGAAAAGAAAAAAAAAGGAGAGACAGAATTAACAGAGCTACTAAGAAATGAAGCATATTACATTAAAGTAGATAAAAATAAAATACAAAAGAGAAAGGCTTGGTAGAAAATTGCACTTTGACATAAATAAATCAAATCTATACTGCTTCTCAACTGCAGATTTCTTTCAGATACTCTCAGAGTTTCTAGTGGATGAGGTTGCTAAATTGTTTTCTATTATATTCCAAAAGTCATGGCAGACTGGGGAAGTCCTCAGTGATTGGAAAAAGGGAAACATAACCTCCATTTTCTAAAAAGGGAACAAAGAGCCAGAGAACTACAGGCCAGTCAGTCTCTCCTCTGTGACCAATAAGATCATGGAACAGCTCCTCCTGGAGGCTCTGCTGAGGCAGAAGAGTAATGAAGAGCTGGTTGGTTATAATCAATACAGCTTCATCAAGGTCAAATCATGGCTGACAAATCTGGTGGCCTTCTATGAAAAGGTCACAACATTAACGGACAAGGGATGAGCAACTGACATCATTTATCTGGACGGACCTCAGCAAAGCCTTTGACACTGTCCTGCATAACATCCTGGTCTCCAGACTGGTAAAATATAGGTTTGATGGATGGACAACTCCATGAATAAAAAACTAGCTTGACAGCCACATCGTCAATGGCTGTCAATGGGTCCATATCCAAGTGGAGGCCAGTGACAAATGGAGTCCCTCAAGGATCAGTACTGGGACCAGTCTTCTTAAACATCTTTGTTGGTGAGTGGACAGTGGTGTTGAGTGCACCCTCAGCAAGTTTGCCAATGACACCAAGCTGTGTGGTGCAGGTGACATGCTGGAGGTAAGGGATGTCATTCAGAGGGACCTTAGAAGGTTAGAGATGCGGGCCCAAGCCAACCCCATGAGGTTCAACAAGACCAAGTGCAAGGTCCTGCACTTGGGTCAGGGCAATCCTGGTCAGCAATAATGGCTGGGCAGTGACTGGTTTGAGGGCAGCCCTGAAGAAAAGGACTTGGGGATGCTGGTGGATGAGAAGTTCAACATGAGCCATCAGTGTGCACTTGCAGCCCAGACAGCCAACCGTATCCCAGGCTGTGTCAAGAGAAGCATAGCCAGCAAGTGGAGAGAGATGTTTCTCTCCCTCTGCTCCACTCTGGTGAGACCACACCTGGAGTACTGTGTCTAGTTCTGAAGCCCCTATTCCAAGAAGGATATGGACATGCTGGATTGTGTCCAGAGACGGTGCCGTGAGGATGATCAGAGGGCTGAGACCTCTCCTATGAAGAGAAACTGAGAGAATTTGGGCTGTTCAGTCTGGAGAAGAGGAGGCTCCAAGAAGACATTATTGTGGCCTTCGAGTATCTGAAAGGGGCCTACACAAAAGCTGGGGAGGGACTTTTTAGGGTGTTGGGTAGTGACAGGTCTAGGGGGAATGGAGCAAAACTAGATGTGGGCAGATTCAGATTGGATATTAGGAAAAAGTTCTTCACCATGAGGGTGGTTGGACACTGGAACAGGTTCCCCGGGAAGGTGGGGGAAGCCACATCCCTGGAGGTTTTTAAGGCCAGTCTGGAAGGGGCCCTGAGAAACCTGATCTATTGTAAGATGTCTCCCTGACTCTAACAGGAAGGTTGGAACTAGGTAATCATTGAGGTCTCTTCCAGCCCTGACAATTCTATGATTCTAATTTGGTAACATACTGTTTTTAAAGAATATTAAAGTATAGAGATTACATATTACAGAATCATAGGGATTTCCATGTAAACATGAGGAAAAATCTTTTCACTGTGAGGGTGACTGAGCTTCTCAGAACAGGCTTCGCAGAGAGGTTGTAGTGTCTCCCTCTCTGGAGATATTCAAGATCTACATGGATGTAGTCCTGTGTGATCTGGTAGAGGTGATCCTGCTCTGGCAGGGAGGTTGGACTGGGCCCCTAACATCCTGTTATTCTGTGATTCTGTAACAGAAACATCAAATTGGTTGGAAAAGACCTCTAA
>WBNM01024450.1:17833-64451 GCA_013399055.1 Ramphastos sulfuratus | reverse complement strand
AAACACTTCCAAGGATGGGAATTCAGCCATCTCTCTGGGAAGCCTACTCCAGTGTTTGAGGACCCTTTCAGTGAAGAAGTTTCTTCTAATATCCAACTTTAAACCTCCTCTGGCGCAACTTGAGGCCGTTTCCTCTTGTCCTGTCTCCTGTTGCTAGGTAGAAGAGACTGACTCCCACCACACTCTCACCTCCTCTCAGGTAGTTGTAGAGAGCAAGGAGGTCTCCCCTCAGCCTCTTTCTCTGCAGGCTAAACAAGCCCAGTTCCTCAGCCACTCCCATAAGAGCTGTTCTCCAGACCCTTCGCCACATTTCTTACCCTTCTCTGCACATGCTCCAGCACCATAATACCTTTCCTGTGGAAAGAGACATCATGGACTTCTCTGTGTGAGTTTACTAAATGGGAGAAGTGACTCACAGGGTTATTGAAAACATACTCTGCTTCAGTTTCATCTTTTTCTGTTGTTCCTGATCCCTTTAGTAGGGACAGCCTTTGAGCTTTGAGTCCCAGCTACTATGAAATGAGAGTATTTTGTCCTGGGGTATACTTGAAAGCAAATTTTACATTTTATTTTGTTTTTCAGGTTAGAATTGATATATTTGTGTAGCTAAAGAGTTTCTTGCCTTGTTTCTCTCTCCTTTTATTGACAGTTCTACAAATCACAGCTTGTAGCTACAATCTCTGTTGTTAAAACAAGTGGTACTGTTGACATGCCTGAGGGGTAGGATGCCATTCAGAGGGACCTGGACAGACCTGAGGTCTGTGTGAACCTCATGAGGTTCAATAAGACCAAGTGCAAGGTCCTGCACCTGGCTCAGGACAATCCCTAGTGTCAATCCAGGCTGGAGGATGAAGGGATGGAGAGCAGCCCTGTGGAGAAGGACTCAGGAGTGCTAGTGGGTGAAAAACTGAGCATGAGGCAGCAATGTGCACTGATAGCTCAGAGCCAACCATGTCCTGGGCTGATCCTTAGCAGCATGCTGGAGGGAGGGGATTCTGCCCCTCTGCTCTGCTCTGCTNGGAGGGAGGGGATTCTGCCCCTCTGCTCTGCTCTGCTGAGATCCCAGCTGCAGTGCTGGGTTCAGTTCTGGAGCTCTCAGCACAGGAGAAACATGGACCTGTTGGAGTGGGTCCAGAGGAGGCCACAAAGATGATGTAAGGACTAGAATCCCCCTGCTGTGAGAACAGGCTGAGAGAGTTAGGATTGTTCAGTCTGGAGAACAAAAGGCTCCAGGAAGACCTTTTTGTGGCCTTTCAGTACTTAAAGTGGCCTAGAAGAAAGATTGGGGACAGACTTTCTAGCAGGGCCTGTTGTGGCAGGGCAAGAGGTGATGGCTTTAAACTAAAAGAGGAAGATTTAGACTAAAGAGAAGGAAGAAATATTTTTTTGGTGAGAGTGATGAGACCCTGGCCCAGGTTGGTCAGAGAGGTGGTAGATGCCCATCCCTGGAAGCATTCCAGGTCAGGTTGTTTTGGGCTCTGAGCAACCTACTCTACTTGCAGATGTCCCTGCTGACTGCAGGGGAGATGGACTAGATGACCTTTAAAGGTCCCTCCCAACCTAACCCATTCCACGATTCTATGATCTTTAAGCTGCTGTCATTTCTCCTTGGTGTTTACTGCAGGATAAAGTGCTGCTGCTGCTGCTTGCTTTGCTCCCTCGGTCTGAGACAAAGTGACATTTATGCTGGCACAGAGAGTTGCCCGAGGCAAGCTATTACAGAATAACTTTTTGGGCAGACAGCATAAACAGGTCACCAGGCTGTGAAACTCACTGCTACGTGATTATCACCAAAGGGCAAGGATTTTGGGAGACTCAGAGGAGACCAAGCATGAATCCACATGAAGTGAGCAGGCAGACCAGCCATCTGAGTGCAGACATCACCACCAGCTTTAGCAACGGAGGCAACGCTGGATTTAAGCTTTAAGCACACATCAAATTTGGAGATTTATCTGGGGTAGCTTGAAGGGATATCCTGCAGCAGCTGCTTCCTTTGGGCACCAGCATGATCATCCCCCACCTGCCTCCCAAAGGGAACACAGAGGTGTCTCTCTGATGTGCACAACCTTGCTAGAAACATACTCATTGAAGCTGAGAAGCTTCACAGCCCAAAACCCCTCACAGAAAGGATTACATCTGAATTGCAACTCTAGCTTCATATTCTTCCTTCGTCTGAGCTATTAAAAACCCTCATCCAAACATCCAAAGTCCATTTTCTCCTGTGTTTTGGCATCTCTTTCAGGTTTTTTTTTTACTCTCAGGACAGCTTGCAGACATGGCTGGCTTTTCTGAGATGATGTGTATTATCTACAGGAAGACTGGGGCCTACAGGGAGGCTGGGGAGGGCCTACTGACAAGGTCTTGTAATGACAAGACAAGGGGCAATGGTTTTAAACTGGCAGAGGGAAGATTTAGACTGGATGTTAGGAGGAAGTTCTTTCCAGTGAGGGTGGTGCCCCACTGGCACAGGTTGCCCAGGGAGGCTGTGGCTGCTCCCTCCCTGGAGGGGTTCAAGGCCAGGTTGGACGCGGGCATGAGTGACCTGTGCTAGTGGGAGGTGTGCTAGTGGGCTAGTGCAGGGGCCTATGGCAGGGGGCTGGAACTGGATGATCCTTGAGGTCCCTTCCAACCTTACCATTCTATGATTCTCCTCACTTGGGTTAAAAATAGTAGATCCTAATAATGCAGTTGCTTATCTAATTTGTCTCTAGGCAAATAAATTAAATTTAAATAGGCTGTATCATCTTGCTGCTTCCTGATGGTTTTGTAAATGGAAACTTCTAGATGAATGTCCACTCAGTAGTGCAACCAAAGTCTTTCTGTGTTTGATGTCTTCTCCCAATGATAAATTAAGGGAAAATAGAGTTACAGAATTTCCTGCAAGCCTCATAGTCCAGTTTTCAGCTGATGCTTTAACAAGGCTTTTTAGCAAGGTTTAGGCTATCATCATGGATGTCTAAGCTTAATCCTGACTAGTCAAACAGGATTTAAGGCTGCTCTCTACCTTCCCAGCAGAGTTGGAGTAAACAGGATTTGTGTGGGTAGGTATCTGAGAGAGACAGCTGCAAAACATATCCATGGTTACATGTGGAGCATGTGGGCTGCAGCTTCATGGGGGGCTTTGGGGTCATGCAGGAAAGGAGCTGCTGCTCAGTGCCAGGCTCAGGTTAGCCTCTTTCTCCAGGGCATGAAGAAATGAATACTTGTGACAGAGCCACATGCCAGTGGGGACTGCTTTTTGTGCTGGGATTGGGTGTTAGGAACAAGTTCTTTACCATGAGGGTAGCGGAACACTGAAATAGATTGCCCGGGGAGGTGGCTGGGGCCCTGTCCTAGAGATATTGATGGTGAGGCTCGACAGTGCTCTGGGCAACCTGATCTGGTTGAGGATGCCCTTGCTTACTGGAGAGAGGGTTGGGCTAGATGACCTTTGCAGGTCCCTTCCAACCCAGACCATTCTGAGATTCTTTGATTCTAAGCTGGATCTAGCAAGGAGTCAAGCTCCATGCAGAGATATGTGTAGTCCTTTTCTCTGATCACTGAAATGTGTTGGTAAGTGTCCTCAAAGTTTTTTAATCCTTTGGACATGGGGTTATATAAAATCTCTTGGTCCCATCTGTACACTTACCAGAAATGTAGGAAAATCACATCATGCAGGAACACCAGGAGCAGTATGACCAAGGCATAGCAGTTGTTCTCACGTGGGTGGGAAGTGGAAGGAATTAGACCAGGTGCTGGGGATACAGGTTGCTGACACAGCTGAGGAAATGAAAGGAGACAAGAGCTAATCCTATGCCACCTCAGCACTGTTTGGAAAATTCAGCCCAGGAGATCTGGGGGGTTTATGACATCCTTATTAACTATTATGCTGAATTTCATGGTGTCCTGAGTCACTTGAGGAAGAAACTGGTGATGGCTTTCCTTAGCTTAGAATCATAGAATATTTTGGATTGGGGGAGACCTTTCAAGATCATTTAGTCCAACTTCCCTGCAGTGAACAGAGACATCTTCAACTAGACCAGGTTTCTCAGAGCCCAGCCCAACCTAACCTGGAATGTTCCCAGTGATGGAGCACCTCTCTGGGCAACCTCTGCCAGTGTTATGCCACCATCAATGTAAAAAAAAAACCAATACCCTCTATCTACTCCAAATATACCATTTCTTAGTTCAAAACCACTTGTATCATCCAGCTAGCATGCAGAAGATGCAAGTGACCTACTTGCCCACCTCTAAATGAGTGCAAGGTGCTAGATTCACTCAGTCAGACTCAGTGGGATGGTGTCTGCCTTCAGCCACACGCTTGGTAGGTTGGTGCTGCTGAGACCAGGGCGGCAGCATGGTCAGTCCCTGGGAACAAGGAGTCACCTTGTAGCTCAAAGCCACCTGGAGCCAAACCTATGAAGCAGCCATGTGCCCATCCATGCAAAGGCAGCATCCAAGATGTCCTCCCTTCTAATGCTCCCCTCCCTGAAAGACTGCTCCACTAGGAGAGGTCTGCACAACAGTAGCATCGGGTTCCTTCCTTCATCCTGCATCTATCACACAGCATTGCTGTTTGCACCAAAAGTGGCCCCAAGCCCAGGCAGGAACCACTTTTCTCTGCACTAGCTGGGAACTTGGAAACAGAGACAGTCTTGAAATGAGTGTTTTGTCTCCCTTTGTGAGTAGGATTGATTTAGAAATCCTTGCAGATGTGAAAGAGTAGACAGTGGCATGGAGGATCTGGGAACTGAAAGCTACCTGAGAAGGGCTCAGGTGTTCCTTTGAACACCCTTCTCTTTGAAATGAGTTAGACAATGAGGGTAAATGACTGGTAGCTGGTTAGTGGTGAGACTCAGTTTTGTTCTTCAGGAATTTGGTATGCTTCATGTTTCTTCTTCTGGCTCATGTTCTTTGTGTTCAGTGGGAATTCACGAGGTGAATGGAAAAGGTGATGTGGGGAGGCTTTCACTGAAAAGCTGAAAGAAGCAGAAGAATTGAAAGTGTGAACTTCTTTGGAATATTTGCTCAAAGGAATAGCCTCCAGAACATAGAATAGCAGAGCTACTGATCAGCACCAAGGCTCTTTTGATCTGCTGTAGATGTTCTGTCTCCCTGCAGAGAAATCATGCATGGTCTTCTCTAGCTGAGTGCTGAGAGCTGTATTAGATGCTCCCAGAAACTCCAGTGACAACTGTCTGGAGCTGTTAAAAACCTTCTCTTTCTGGCATGCCCATCCCTTAGGCCTTCACAAACACACAGAGTGTTCATCCAAAGATGCAGAGATGTGTATTCCAGCAGATCTGTTACAGTCTGCAGTGGATGCTTAAACAAGAAATTCTTGAAGAACTGGAGGTGGGAGGTCCTCAACATTTTCCATGGTAAATGTTAATGTATGTAGCAGACAGAAGGAGTATTATACAAAAAAGTTAATGCTTTCACATTTTTCTAGTGCTGACCTATGGCAAGGAGACCAATATTTGCATTATTTCCATGATGGGTTTCTTCATCAGGGAGGGGTGAAAGCAAAGAATGGAGAGATTTCAACTCAAAGCCATTTTTTTCATCTGGAAGTATGATTTAAAGTGAAAACCTCTTTAGAGTAGAAAGGAAAAAAAGAAATCAAGATCTGGGCAAGGTAGAAATATTTTTTGGTTGTCAATAAAACTCCAAGTTAGAGATAGATGCACCCAAATTATTCTTTTTTGTTTGTTTGTTTTCTTCCCTATCAGAGAGACTATTCTAAAATCATAGAATCATGAAATGGGTTGGGTTGGAAGAGACCTGCAAAGGTAATCAAGTCTAACTCCCTCTGCAGTAAGCAGGAAATCCTCAACTAGTTCAGGTTGCTCAGAGTCCTGTTGAGCCTCACTTTGTATCATCTCCAGGGATGGGACCTCAACCATCTCCCTGGGCAACCTGTTGCAGTGTTCTACCCCCCTCATGGTAAAGAACTTATTCCTGACATCCAATCTAAATCTACTCTTCTCTAGTGTGAAACCATTGCCCCTCATCCTATCACTACAGTCCCTCTCCAGCCTTCTTGTAGACCCCTTTCAGGTACTGGAAAGTCACTATTAGGTCTCCCCAGAGCCTTCTCTTCTCCAGGCAGAACAATCCCAGCTCCCTCAGCCTGTCCTAGTAGCAGAGGTGCTTCAACCCCCTTAATCATTTTCATGACCCTCCTCTGGACCTGCTCCATCAAGTCCATGTCCTTCCTGTATTGAGGTCTCACCAGAGCACAGCAGAGTGGCAGAATCACCTCTCTTCATCTGCTGGCCACACTGCTTGTGATGCAGCCCAGGATGCCATTGGCCTTCTGAGCTGCAAGCATACTCTGTCTGCTCATGTCCAGTTTCTCATCCATCAGTAGCCCCCAAGTCCTTTTCTGCATGGCTGCTTTCTATCAAGTCATCCTCTGGTCTGTATTAGGTTTCATTACAAGGGGATATTATCATCACTTTATGTGGCCCCAAAATATCTCAAATACCTCCCAGAAAAGACAGAAGACAGGTCATAAAGGCTTCAGTTTAAAACTGAGGCTTGCAGTATCTGTTTTAGCAGCTAATGGATAATTTTCTAAACCACTGGTTGTAGTATGGCTGAAATTGGAGCAATGATCAACCCTCTAATGCTTTCCTGAGAGATGCAGTGGAGTGTAAATATAATACAGAGGAAGATTTATGCCACAAAGACGGAGTTGTTTATGGGTACACACTGAAAGGCATCATCCAAAAGCCTTACTCAAAGCTCCTGCATAGGCTCAGAGTGTGGGCAGGTCTGCATCGAGGTGAGTCAGGAGGATGTGTTGCCAACTGTGAAAAGGCAGCAGTGTTTGCAGTCTGTCTCTTGCAGTGCTCTCCTGGATCACAGCTGCAGCACCATTCCCCCTACAACAGACTCCCTTTCGTCATTTAGTGATGATAAAGTATCTCTGTAAACCAAGATGATTCCTGCTGGCCTCCTGCCCAAGGAGATCTGGAAAAGTGGCTGATTCCTTCTTTGGTGCATTAAGAAGAGTGTGGCCAGCAGGTTGAAGGAGGTTCTTCTCCCCCTCTGCTCTGCCCTAGTAACCCCACACCTAGACTACTTGGCTCCAGTCATGGGCCCCCCAGTTCAAGAGAGACAGGGAACTACTGGAGAGACTTCAGTAACGTGAGGAGGAGGCTGAAGCATTTTTGAGGAGGAAAGCCTGAGAGATGTGGGCTGTTCAGTCTGCAGAAGAGCAGATTGAGAGGGGATCAGTATCAAAAGGGTGGGGGTCGGGAGGATGGGGCCAGACTCTTTTCATGGTGCACAGTGACAGGAGAGGAGGCAACAGAATCACAGAGACATCCAGGTTAGAAAAGCCCCTCAGGATCACCAAGTCCAACCTAGAACTCAACTACAAGATTCACCTTAAACCATATCCCTAAGCACCACATCCAAATGACCCTTAAACACATTCAGGGTTGGTGACTCCACCACTTCCCTGGGCAACTCATTCCAGCCCCTGACCACTCTCTCCATAAAAATCTTTTTCCTAATGTCCAATGTAAACCTCCCCAGCCTCAGCCTGAGGCCATTCCTCCTTGTTCTGTCTCCAGTTACCTGTGAGAANATTTCCAGAGGTCACTTTCAACCCCTACAAATTTGTGATTCTGTGGTTCCGTCTTTGGTTCAGTTGGTTTTCACATTCTGGTAGAAACTGTTCCAGCCGTTTGCCAGAAAGTTGTGTGTATCCAATATGTTAAGATCAGCAGATGTGGTTTGGATTACATGTTGAGCTGTTTCCAAAATCCATGCCTAACTCAAGGAGGCCCCTGTGCCAAAAGAGCAGAAACAAACAAATCCACACCAGAGGCACAGACAGTATTTATAGAAGCAGGAGGTGTTTTGTTGAGTAAGACAATATGAAGAGTCATGGTGGTGTTCTCTTATGTACAGAAGACACCATGCTCACTTGAATGTACAAACACGAGCTGCTCCTCACTGCCATAGACTCTCAGGTGCCTCCAAAAGCTTCTCTGCTACCTGAAATAGGAGTTTAGCAAGGTGTGAACATATCATAGAATATTTAGAGTTGGAAGGGAGCTTTAAATGTCATCAACTCTCATGCAGTCAGCAAGGACATCTGTAACCAGAGCAGGCTGCTCGCAGCCCTGAACGTCCTGACATGGAATGTTGCCAGGCATGGAGCTTCTACCACCTCTCTGGGCAACCTGGGCCAGGGTTTCACCACCCCTCAGTGTAAAACATCTCCTCCTTCTCTGTATTCTAAATCTCCCCTCTTGTGGTTTAAAACCACCACCCCTTGTCTTGTCACAACAGGCGCTAAGAAGGTTGTCCCTGTCTTTCTTATAGTGCTTTAAGTACTGGAAGGCTGCAATAAGGTTCTCCAGATGAATCAACCCATACTCCCTCACCCTGTCCTCAGAGCAGAGGTGTTCCAGTCCTCAGATCATTTTGAGCCCCTCCAACAGGTCTGTGTCTTTCCTGCACTGCAGACTCCAGAGCTGGACACAGTACTCCAGGTGAAGCCTCAAATGTTCCCAGAAGGAACACAGCTTTTGAGACATATGGTGGGGTTATTGTGGTGGCTTTAGGCCTTTTTGTTCTTCTACCAGATTGTAAAACCAGAAGTGTATGTCCTGTCATTTGATGAACGCATACCCCACTGTGCTTGCTTTTCTTGGAGGAACAGGAAAATGAGTTTGCTCTTGGAATTCCTCCCTTTGGAAAACATGTAGCACGGTGCTCTGGTTAGGCCAGCATCTCCACTCTGTGAGTGGTGTGTTTGCAGCTTCCAGCTCAGCAGCTGTTGATGCCTTCAGCTGCATTTTCAGTACTTAGAGAGACAATAATGAGGGGGAAAAAAATTGTCTGTGTAGGAAGCACATTTTTCCAGATCTCTTCAGACTCAGTGTTCAGTTGGAGTAATGAGGAACAGATGAATGCTAGCAGCATGGGTTATGAAGTGCCCTCTTAGGGAAGCAGCTGTTCTTGGAGCAGTTGTCCACAGTGCCTTTGGAGACTCCATGTGCTTTGGATAAAGTAGGGAAGCAAGAGTCACTTATGCTCAGAAGAGAAGCTTGTGGCATTTTGGTTGTTCTTGGCAGTTCATGTTTGGGTGTCTTCTGCTTCATTAAAGAAAAAGGTTTGGTTTCTGTTTGGTTAACTGTGTCAAATTCTGGGCCCCTTGATTTAAGAAAGATGTGGAGGTGCTTGAAGGGCACCAAAGCTGGTGAGGGGGCTGGAGCACAGCCCTGTGAGGAGAGGCTGAGGGAGCTGGGAGTGTGCAGCCTGCAGAAGAGGAGGCTCAGGGCAGACCTCATTGCTCTCTACAGCGACCTGAAAGGAGGTTGTAGCCAGGTGGGGTTGGTCTCTTCTGCCAGGCAGTCAGGGACAGAACAAGAGGACACAGCCCCAAGCTGTGCCAGGACAGGTTCAGGCTGGATGTTAAGAAGAAGTTGCTCACAGAAAGAGTGATTGGCACTGGAATGGACTGCTGGGGGAGGTGGTGGAGTCCCCATCCCTGGAGGTGTTTAAAAGGAGGCTGGATGGGACACTTAGTGCCATGGTTTAGTTAATTAGAAGGCGTTGGGTTGGACTCGTGACCTCAAAGGTCTTTTCCAACCTGGTTAATTCTGTGATTCTGTGACTTTTAGTATCCTGTTTAGCACACCATACAAACCAGAGGTGACCAACTTCTTCCTCTTCATACAGCAGCCTTGTCCAGATTCCTGGTACATGGGACTGCACTCACTAAATACAGATAGAGATGTAGCTCTTGTACCACCTTGATTTGCACACTTTGTGTTGTTTAGTGCTGCTGTTGATTCCTGAGATCTTGTTTGCATCCCTTTAAGATCATTCAGTCCAACCATTATCTAACTACCAAGTCTGGTGCTAAACAATGTTCCTCAGCACCACATCTCTGCATCTTATAAACACCTCCAGGGACGAGGATTCAACCACCTCCCTGGGAAGCCTACTCCAATGTTTGAGAACAATTTCAGTGAAGAAGTTTCTTCTAATATCCAACCTAAACTTCCTCTGGTGCAACTTGAGGCCATTTCCTCAAGAAGTTAGTTAGATGTTAGCTCAAGGGTCGTTATTGCATGCCACAGACAACTTAAAAGCTGATGGGGAAGACATCAGGTTGAAAAAGAAGGAGCCATACGTGGTTATGAGCTGTATGTTCTCATGAGACCTTCATGGCAGCAGGTTCTGTCAGTCCTTTCTCTGTAAATCTCCCTTTTCACTCTTGAAGTCTGGCAAACAACTTCAGTGTAAGCATCAGAAGATGCTGCTGCTGACCAAGCTCCTTAGCAAAGTGCTTATTTGGGGTAAATGCTGACCTCACCACAGTCCAAGTGTGAGTCCAAACACAATATTCTTCATTTACTGCCTGGCATGAACCCACACACACAGAAATACAGGCTCGGCTGAGATTAAAATGAATATCAGAAAGTGGTTGGAGATACTATCAAGTTCTACCTTCCCATCCAAATAGCTCTGGCTCTACTTATGAGGTCTAAGTTGGTCCATGCTTGCTGATTTGAGACAACGGATCAAAGGCAATGCGGATCCAAAAATAACCACTCACATGCACTCAGACCTCCTTTCAGAATCCAGAATACTCTGGGGGTTATGTTTTAGAGTGTTCTTGTTGGCTAGAAGAGCACAGGCATTGCCTCTCTGCTTAGATCTAGGATTGTGATGGTTCTGATTGAAAACAGGCACCAAAAGATCTAAAGAAAAGTCCTAAAAGGGCCACAAGACTTCATACTGAAGGTCTGAAACTAGTTTATAGTTGGTGAGAGTGAGGAGGAGACTTCCTGGCTGAGCAAACTATCTGCATTAAATAACCATCAGGCTTCTTACCCGTTTCTCTGAAGCAGGTGGTGGTGTCTGCAGCAGAGACATGGTACCAGAAGATGGATGGATAACTTGATTAGCTCTTGTATGCTCTTCTTACATTTCTCTTAAAATGCAGTTTGCATTTCCAGGCATTCAAGGACAATCTGCTGTCCTGATATGGACCCATTCCTTTGAGAGACATAAATTGGCCAAGGCAGGCCAGGAGAGTCCATCCCAGTTCATCTATTTGCACTAAGCTTTTGCCAGCAGCGAGGCTTTGCCTTTGTTCTTAACTCATTTGTATTCAGCATCTTTTTTTTTTTTTCTTCTTTTCATGTGTGATGGAAGAATGATCCCATCTGAAGAACTCTGCATTGGTCACTCATTTCACAGCTGTGGCCATGGTTTCCTTTCTTAATAATGAGTGTAATTATCACCAAGTGAGGCTTGTTCATGGTGGGACTTCACAGCTTGGCTGGCTTGCACCTTTTCTGTCTCATAGACATGGCACATTTTTGTTCTTCCATTTGCTGTGATAGCTCACAGTTATCTTTAGTGCTTTGAAAAAAGCCAAATCTGACAAGTTCTAGTGTTAGAATTAGATTATCTTACTTTAAAATAATAAGATCATCAACAGAAAGCCTGTTTGGGGAAAAGGAGCCATCAGAATAAACAGCCCATTTTCACAAAGAAGACAGACAGATGGTTCACTCATTAGCAGTAGACTCCTGAAATGCCCTCTCCTGCTCTTCCTTTATTCCATGGCTGAGCATCCCCCTCTGCTCTGCCCTGGTGAGGCTGCATCTGGAGAACTGTGTCCAGTTCTGCCCCCCACCAGTTCAAGAAAGACATACAACTGCTTGAGAGAGTCCAGCACAGAGCCACAAAGATGATGAAGGGAATGGAACAGCTCTCTGACCAGGAGAGCCTGAGGGAGCTGGGGCTGTGCTGCTTGGAGGAGACTGAGAGGTGACCTCATCAGTGTTTACAAATATGTGCAGGGTGAGTGCCAGGAGGCTGGAGCCAGGCTCTACCAGGTGATGCCTGATGACAGAACAAGGGGCAATGGATGGAAGTTGAGACATAGGAAGTAAACATGAGGAAGATTTTTCTTCCCTGTGAGGGTGACAGCACCCTGGAACAGGCTGCCCAGGGGTGTTGTGGAGTCTTCCTCTCTGCAGATATTCAAGACCTGCCTGGATGCCTTTCTATTGTGATCTGGTATGGGACATCCTGCCCTGGCAGGGGGGTTGGACTGGATGAGCTTTGGAGATCCCTTCCAGCCCCTGACATTCTGTGATTCTGTGATCCCCACTGTTTGGTAGATCAGTGTCTATTGCTGGTCTTCAGGAACTTTAAACTGAACCCTATGGGTGCACAGTTCTCAGTGTGCCAGCCTCCTTCTGTTAGATGGGTGGGCATTAATCAAGCATTTCTGACAGGAGAAACCCTTGGGAATCCAGAAAGAGCTTCGAGGGCCCAGACCAGTGTGGGAGTGATGTCAGACACTGGTCCACAGATAAGAGGGAAGAGTGTTTTGCTCTTCCTGTGATGTGGAGATGACAGAGATTTGCAGAAAGCAGGGACTGATCATTTCCCTACCAAATGCTGAGATTGAGTAATGCTGTCTTGCTTTTCCAGAAGTGGCTGGCAAGAACTGGTTGGACATGGAAAAGTGAGTTTAGTCATGGACTACAGCAGGAGCAGCTGGGGCAGACTTTAGAGTAGCCTCACAAATTGCTGGTCACAGTGTTACTTCCAAGTATAAATCTGATTTGTGTTTACTGTCATGCTGCACCTGCCACTTACAGTGGCAGTCTCTGACTGCTCTTGCTTTTGTCACTAGGTTGACCTTACAGCTCATCTCTTCTTGGGATCTTCCCTAACGTAGGTTTCTAGACCACAGACCACCCTTGAGGGTGACAGAGCACTGGAACAGGCTGCCCAGGGGGGTTGTGGAGTCTCCCTCTCTGGAGATATTCAAAACCCACCTGGATGTGTTTCTGCATGATGTGCTCTAGGTGCTCCTGCTCTGGTAGGGGAGTTGGACTGGGTGAGCTTTGGAGGTCCCTTCCAGCCTGGACATTCTGTGATTCTTCCCTACTCATCCATTTCCAGATGAAGAGAATCACCCTTTTGGAGAGGCATCCTTAGCCTTGCAGCCTGGCCCACTGGGAATCAGACTCTGCAAGTTCTTGTAAAGCCACTGGTGGCAACTAGAAGTGACTTGAAAAAAATTCCTTCACCTGAAACAGCCTGTATTGTCTCATGTCCAGAACTGGAGGTTACCAGGGAGGAACACAGAACCATAAAATGATTTGAGTTGGAAGGGACTTTAAAGATCATCTTTCTCTAATCCCTTGCCATCAGCAGGGACATCTTAGAATCATTTTGGTTGGAAAAGACCTCTGAGATGTAAGAGAACTGAGGTTGTTTAGAGTGGAGAAGAGGAGGCTGAGGGGAGACCTCGTTGTTCTCTACAACTCCCTGTAAAAAGGTTGTTTTGAGTTGGAGGTTGGTCTCCTCTCCCTAGTCAAGTGATAGAGTGAGAGGAAATGTCCTGCAATTGTGCCATGGAAGGTTTAGATTGGATGTTAGGAGAATTTTCTTTACTCAAAGGGTTGTCATGCATTGGAACAGGCTGCCCAGGGAAGTGGTGGAGTCACCATCCCTGCAGGTGTTCAAAAAACATTTCAAGACATGGTTTAATGACTGTGGTGGTGTTAATTCAGGGGTTGGACTCAATGATCTTAGAGGTCTTTTCAAACCAGAACAGTTCTGTGATTCTATGATCATTGAGTCCAACTTTCCACTAGACNTTCCCTTCCCTCTTCTCTTCAGTGCTTCACATTTCAGAAGACAACACTATAGACTTCCATAGGGGAGCACATTCCCAGTTTGACAGAGCTTTGAACCAACTTCCCCCCTGTTGGCAGCAGCTGTATCACGGTTGGCTTGTGCCAGGTTGCACCTATTAATGCTGATGCTGAATCTGGCTGGGTTCCAGGATAATGTGACATGATAAATGGGGTTTCTGTGGGGGGAGACAGCAAGGGGAATCTAAGAATGAATCGTGACTGCTATTTGTGCAACTGGGTAACCATCTGAGGTGGTATTTATTTGCAATACCTGCCTGCTTTTTCAATTGGGCCAAATTATGCACCAATTTTATCCCAGGACAATAGATGTTTATTCAAATGAGATGTAAGATAATTACACAATGTCTGTCAACTGGTCTTTTCATTTCTATTGCCTGGAGAGAAAGCAAGTGACTTTAACAATATCTGTTATTCTACCTATAATAGGCAGATCTTTTCAAAATCCAGATTTAAAGGTTAATCCTTGCAAAGATGTAATCCTTGCAACATCCCTGGGAGATGAGCAAACTGCATCCCAGAAATTAGGGGGTACAAAAATTGATGTTGAATTAAGAGCTCAACATCCTTGCTTGTATCTGCTGCTGGCTTGTATCTGTTGTCTGGCTGTGTGGGGTAGAAGCAGAGATGTGGAGAAANCTCTCCCTAGTCAAGTGATAGAGTGAGAGGAAATGTCCTGAAATTGTGCCACGGAAGGTTTAGATTGGATGTTAGGAGAATTTTCTTTACTCAAAGGGTTGTCATGCATTGGAACAGGCTGCCCAGGGAAGTGGTGGAGTCACCATCCCTGCAGGTGTTCAAAAAACATTTCAAGACATGGTTTAATGACTGTGGTGGTGTTAATTCAGGGGTTGGACTCAATGATCTTAGAGGTCTTTTCAAACCAGAACAGTTCTGTGATTCTATGATCATTGAGTCCAACTTTCCACTAGACTGTTGCTCAAAGCCTCATCCAGCCTGTGCTTTGAGCACTTAGAGGAAGGGGGCATCCACTGCTTCACTGGGCAACCTCTTGCTCCTATCCCCATGCCTGTTTCTCTGCAGGAGGCTTGATACCAGCAGCAGCCTATTCTAGTGAGCTCTTGAAGCTTTTGTCACACCTTGCAACAGGAAAGGCTAAATGGTTCTGACCACAGGACACAGCTGAGAAGTAGCTCCTCAGAGCTATAAACCTGACTGCTCTGGTTTTGGGGGAACTCCTTATCTATGCTGCTCTTCTCTTCGCTTCGCTTCTCTTTGCTTCTCTTCGCTTCTCCCGTTCCCCCTTCCCCCTTCCCCNTCAAATGAGATGTAAGATAATTACACAATGTCTGTCAACTGGTCTTTTCATTTCTATTGCCTGGAGAGAAAGCAAGTGACTTTAACAATATCTGTTATTCTACCTATAATAGGCAGATCTTTTCAAAATCCAGATTTAAAGGTTAATCCTTGCAAAGATGTAATCCTTGCAACATCCCTGGGAGATGAGCAAACTGCATCCCAGAAATTAGGGGGTACAAAAATTGATGTTGAATTAAGAGCTCAACATCCTTGCTTGTATCTGCTGCTGGCTTGTATCTGTTGTCTGGCTGTGTGGGGTAGAAGCAGAGATGTGGAGAAAGTGAAATCATGGAATCATAGAATTGTTTTCAGTTGGAAAATACCTTTAAGAAACCATCACATTCAACTGTTAACCCAGCAATGACACATCCACCACTAAGCCATGTCCCACAGCACCACATCAGCATGTCTTTTCAATCCCTCCAGGGATGGCAACTCCACCACTTCCCTGGGCAGCCTGTTTAAGGGCTTGGCAACCCTTTGGGGAAGTAAATTGTTCCTCATGTCCAACTTAAACCTCCCCTGGTGCAACTTGAGGCTGCTTCCTCTTGCAGGATAATCTGCTTGTGACCTCTCTCGAAGACTAATCTGCTTGTTCTGCTCCAAAGTGAGGGTAGTCTCAGGACATCTCTCTTCCTTTTTCTATGCTTCTGCTTGACCTTTGCAGCTGAACTTTCAGGCTCTGCTGGCTGCGAAGCCTCTTCAAGGCTCTGCAAGAAAGTCTACACATTTTAGGCACTGTTTCCATCATAAACATCCTTTTGTGGTGAAGATGAGAAAAATCTGTTTATTTTCTTCATTTAGCAACTTCTTACAACTGTGGGCAAAGATCCAGGCATGTTTGCACAAGCATCCAGGAGTAAAGAGGTTTAAAACTCTCGGTTTGGAGAAATTGACATGGGCAGCGTGGGCACCAGATGACTTTGCTGCCAGCTATCCCCTTTTGTTTGGTGTGCTGCAGCATGCAGCTAATTCCTCATGTGGGTGAGGACAAAGAGGCTTCAATGGAGGCTGAAATCTCAGCTAATCCCTCTGTGGTGAGGTGCTGACAGACAGAAAAAGCAAGAGTAGGATCACAGGGAAGTAAAACTAAAAACATTCTGAAGAGCTGGAAGTACCAGCCTGAAAATACCAGCTGAAAATCTGGGAGCAGCCATCTGCCAGGGTAGCCTTAAAAATACACCTCAAAGCTGATGGGTGTTCCACATTGAGGTTTTTCTGGTTTCAGCTTAAGTGAGTCTGACATAGCCAAGTTAAAATGTATGAGCCAAGGATAGTGTTAAAAGCTATAACCCATTTAAAACATTATTGCACCATCATACCCAACATATTGATGCAGAAATGGACTGGTTGGGGGTTTAGGTTCTCTTTTCATGAGGGGAAAAAAAGAGAGAAAAGGCTTTTGAATGGAAACATTCGGGCTATGAAAGCCTCAGTGCCTTTCAATTCATTGTTCAAGTCCAGCCAAAAGGAAAATTCTGCTGCTGCAGATTATTCCCACCTAGTTTCTTGCTGTGAAATAGATCCAGAAGTGCTGCCCTGCACTGGGAATGTGTNAAGTTCTTCACTGAGAGAGTCATTCCCCACTGGAATGGGCTGCCCAGGGAGGTGGTGGAGTCACCGTCCCTGGAGGTGTTCAAGGCACGTTTGGACGTGGCACTTGGTGCCATGGTCTAGTCTTGAGGTCTGTGGTAATGGGTTGGACTTGATGATCTTTGAGGTCTCTTCCAACCTTGGTGATACTGTGATACTGTTGTCTTCCGCAGTGACACAGACAACAGGACTGAGTATAACCCTTAGCAAGTTTGCAGGTGAAGCCAGGTTAAGGGGTGGTTAACATGCCTGAGGGACAGGATGGCATCCACAGGCACCTGGACCAGCTCAAGAGGTGAGCCTGTGCGAACCACATAAGCTTCNTATCCCCTTTTGTTTGGTGTGCTGCAGCATGCAGCTAATTCCTCATGTGGGTGAGGACAAAGAGGCTTCAATGGAGGCTGAAATCTCAGCTAATCCCTCTGTGGTGAGGTGCTGACATACAGAAAAAGCAAGAGTAGGATCACAGGGAAGTAAAACTAAAAACATTCTGAAGAGCTGGAAGTACCAGCCTGAAAATACCAGCTGAAAATCTGGGAGCAGCCATCTGCCAGGGTAGCCTTAAAAATACACCTCAAAGCTGATGGGTGTTCCACATTGAGGTTTTTCTGGTTTCAGCTTAAGTGAGTCTGACATAGCCAAGTTAAAATGTATGAGCCAAGGATAGTGTTAAAAGCTATAACCCATTTAAAACATTATTGCACCATCATACCCAACATATTGATGCAGAAAAGGACTGGTTGAGGGTTTAGGTTCTCTTTTCATGAGGGGAAAAAAAGAGAGAAAAGGCTTTTGAATGGAAACATTCGGGCTATGAAAGCCTCAGTGCCTTTCAATTCATTGTTCAAGTCCAGCCAAAAGGAAAATTCTGCTGCTGCAGATTATTCCCACCTAGTTTCTTGCTGTGAAATAGATCCAGAAGTGCTGCCCTGCACTGGGAATGTGTTAATGCAATGGCAGCTCTGGGGACTTCGCTCCCTCCAACACCTGACCCTCCAGTGCTTTTAATATCAAAGCATTGTTGTTAAGGCATTATTAGTAGTATTAGTGTTACTATTAGTATTATCAGTAGGAGTTGTAATAAAGAAAAATCAATAGTAATAGTAGCAGTAGTAGTATGCTATTATTATTATTAAAGCATTATTCTCATTGTTAGGAAAATGAGAATCCCCTGACTTCTCCGGAGAATCCTGTTTCCAGGAAAACTGGGGAGGAAGAGCAGCAGATTTAGAGGAAAGCTTCTCATAGCTGCTTCTTAACACTTCAAATTGGAGCTTTGATGATGACTGCTGTAGCTCAGGGCTCCATACTGGGACTAGTGGTNGCAAGGTCCTGCACCTCAGTCAGGGCAATCCCTGACATCAGTCCAGGCTGGGGAGTGGAGAGTAGCACTGTGGAGAAGGATTTAGGGGTACTGGTGGCTGAAAATCTGGACGTAAACCAGCAATGTGTGCTCACAGTCCAGAACCAGCCATGCCCTGGCTTGCATCTAAAGCAACATGGGCTGCAGGTAGAGAGGGGATTCTGCTCTGCTCTGCTGAGGCCCCACCTGCAGTGCTGGGTTCAGCTTGGAGTCCTCAGCACAGGAAAGACATGGACCTGCTGGAGTGGGGCCAGAGGAGACCACGACAGTGATGTGAGGGTTGGAAGTCCTTTGCTGTGAGGACAGGCTGAGAGAGCTGGAGTTGTTGTTCATCCTGGAGAACAAAAGGCTCCTGAGACATGTTTTGTGGCCTTTCAGCACTTAAAGGGGCCAGTAAGAAGGATGGGGACAGTCTTTTTAGCAGAGCCTGTTGTGACAAGATAAGGGGTGATGGTTTGAAACTGAAAGAGAGGAGAATCAGACTACAGAGAAGGAAGAATTTTTTTCTGGTGAGGGTGGTGAGACACTGTCTCAGGTTGCCCAGAGAGATGGAACCATTTCAGGTCAAGTTGAAGAGGGCTCTGAGCAACCTGCTTTGGTTGCAGATGTCCCTTCTGACTGCTAGGTGACCTTTAAAGGTCCCTTTCCCAACCCAAAACATTCTGTAGTTCTGTGATTGTAAGACTCAAAGTATGATCAGCTGGTAGCTTGGACTGTTTTCAGCAGACTCTTAGCAGACAGCAATTGCAGAGTTTTAAAAGCCTCTTCTATTCCCTCAGCTCTCACCTTGGGCTTATCTACTTGAGCATTGCCCAGCTAGCATCCTTCCATCACAGGTGTATTGTGTGACTGAATATTTCAGCTTGGGCTGCTGCTGAACTTGTCTTGCATTCCTTCTGAGAACTGCACAGAGGAGTGTCTCAGGGGTTAAATTATTATGAAAAGCCACATAGACATTAGAGGCCAGAGGAAAGAAGGAGGCCCCTTAAGGAGAGGAAAAGCAGGGCCAGAGGGGAGCATGTCATTCACTGGAGCCGTGTGGCATCTGACAAGTGTGCAGAAATCCTGGGCTTGCCCATCAGAGGGGCTGTGATTCTGCTGCTGGTGCTGGAGTGAGGTCAGGGGGGTGCCTCCTAGGACTAATAATGAACCACTCACACCAGTATGTGCAGCACAAGTGTGGAGCCTCAATAGCTGCAAACACTACAGAGTCACTTTGCTCTGCAGAAGTAAAAATGCTTATTGAATTTGTTGCTTGTTTGGGTTTTTTTTTTCCCCTCCCCATACTATTTATACTATTTTTGTCTATTTGGAGGTAGAACATTGTTTATTTTATGCCTCAGTGGTGCTGGCTGGTGCTCCAAAAGTTGTATTTTTAAAGAGAAACAAACCCCACTGAATCATTTGGAAGGGACTTAAGAGCCTGTTTAGTTCATCTTGCAGGATCTGCAAGGCACTGCTGGAATCATAGCAACAAGCAGTCCAGAGGGTACACAATGCTGTCCAGGAGCCCAGTGGCCAAAAAAAAAAAGAGGTTAAAAACATGAAAGATCTTCTTTAAGCACCAGTCAAAATCAATCATTTGCTGTTCCTAAAGTGTGAATAGTTTTATAGTCTGGAAAATGGGAGAAGTTTTCAGCCAAGTTCCTTTTAATATTAAGAAAAAGAAAAAAGATGATTTATGCTTCTCAGGATTTAAGGTTACAACAAGTTTTCCTTTAGTTTTTGTTGTAAGGGTAGACTATTTGCCTAAATGCTGCCAGTTTTATGTTGACAGTTAGGGAAATGAATAAGCAAAGTCTGAAGAAGATTTATCCAAATGAGTTTTGGTTCCAAGTCATTAAAAATAATTATCTCAATGAGAGTTTTATTTCACTTAGTTCTAGATCTACTGTGGCATCAAGTTTATTTGTCTCCTTCTGGGGCACAAACAGCTCTCTCCAGTTTTCCCATCTAAATGAGAGCACTTCAGAAATTCACCATTCAGTTGCATGCAAAATAAAGAGAAAATAACAAAATCAGATGAGGAAATTAGGTGTTGTTCAGGGCATTTGGGGTAGCCAGGAAGAGCTTTTCTAGTGGTGACACTGGTGAACCAAGCACTATAATTTCAGGTCCCTTCAATTAATTTTTAGATATGCAAGAGTTGAACAGCTCATTTGTTTTTTTTTTTCCCCTCAGGCTGTTTCTGTAGACTGCAAAATTTGGCCGTATTTTTTTCCCAATTTTTTTCTTTTTATTTTTCCTCTTCTTTTTCCTTTTTTCTTTTCCTTTCTCCCCCTCCCTTTTTCTTTTTTATCTTTTTTTTTCCATTTTCCCCCTCTCCCCATTTCCCTCTTCCCTTTCCCTCTGCCCTTTTCCTCTTCCCTTTCCCTTTGCCCTTTCTCTTTTCCCTTTTCACTTCCCTTTTCTCTTCCCTCTTCCCCCTTCCCTCTTCCCTCTTCCCTCTTCCCTCTTCCTCTTTTCCCTTTGTTCTTTTCCAGTTAGACAGTGTTAGGCACTGATAGACTACCCATGGAGGTGGTGCAGTTGCTGTTTAAGGAAATACTGGATGTGGCACTTAGTGCCATGGTCTAGTCAGTGTGGTGGTGTTAGGTCATACGCTGGACTTGATGATCTCAGAAGTCTATTCCAGCCTTAACAATTCTGTGATTCTCTGCAATTCTGATTCCCTTTCCCATTGTCTTTCTTTTTCAAGAGTCTTTCATCTCTGAGGGCTTTCACTCCCCACTCACCCATCCCAAGGTGCAGGGTCCCACCTTGGTGACGTGCACCATGTGTACTAACCTGTGCCAGATGCACATCATAAGGTTATCTAAAACACACAGAAACAGTAGCCTCAATATAGATGTCTGAGGCTCCTTTGGTTTTAAGGACAAGGTCACTGCATCTTCTGCTTTGTATTTAGAGGCAAAATGCTGCCAAAGGTGGGGGAGAGTCAGAATCCCAGCATGGTGGAGGTTGGAATGGACCTCTGGAGATCATGTAGTCCACCCCCCAGCTAAAGCAGGGTGACCCACAGCAGGTTGCCCAGGATCACAATGTGGGTTTAGAAACTCTCCAGAGAAGGGGACTCCACAATCTCTCTGGGCAGCCTGCTCCAGTGTTCCAGCAGCCTCACAGGTGCTTCATCACCTTATGTTCAGGTGAAACCTCCTGGGTTGCAGTTTGTGCCCACTGCCCCTTGTCCTGTGACTGGGTACCACTGAAGGACTCCAGCTCTGTCGTCTTCGCTCCCATCTTTCAGCTATTGAGTAGCATTCAGAAGATCTCCTTTCAGGCTGCTCTTTTCCAGGCTAAACAGTCCCAGGTCTCTCAGCCTTTCCTCCTCACAGAGATGCTCCAGTCCCCTCAGCATCTTTGTAGTCTCTGTTGGACTTCCTCCAGCAGTGCCTTGTCTCTCTTGAACTGTGGATCCCAGAAGTGAGCCCAGCACTTGACCTTCTGCCCACCCCTTAGAGATTTATTGGGAGAAAAAGTAGGTGCTTCTCTCTTTCAGTTTAGTCAGAGCATACTTCAGAGCTCCCCTTGAGGATCCTGAGATCCTGGCAAGGTAGGGCAGTCAGGAAAGGAAAAGCAAGGGTTGGAAGTGATGTGTTGGTTGAGATCAGCTGCTGACTGCCTGGCTATTCATAGAATCACAGAACTGTCAGGGTTGGAAGGGACTTCAAGGATCATCCAGTTCCAACCCCCCTGCCATGGGCAGGGACACCTCACACTAGATCAGGTTGCCCAGAGCCACATCCAGCCTGGCCTTAAAATCTTCCAGGGATGAGGATTCCACCACCTCCCTGGGCAACCTGTTCCAGTGTCTCACCACCCTCATGGTGAAGAACTTCTTCCTAACATCCAATCTGGATCTCCCCACTTCTAGTTTTGCTTCATTCCCCCCAGTCTTATCACTACATGACACCAAAAAAAGTCCTTCCTCAGCTTTCTTGTAGCCCCTTTCAGATACTGGAAGGCCACAATAAGGTCTCCTTGAAGCCTTCTCTTCTTCAGACTGAGCAACCCCAACTCTCTCAGCTTGTCCTCACAGGAGAGGTGCTCCAGCCCTCTGATCATCCTCATGGCCCTTCTCTGGACACTTTCCAGCACATCCATATCTTTCTTGTAACAGGGGCTCCAGAACTGGACACAGGACTCCAGGTGGGGTCTCACCAGAGTGGAATAGAGGGGAAAGAAACACCTCCCTTGACCTGCTGGCTTCTTGATGCAGCCCAAGATACAGTCGGCTTTCTGGGTTGCAGGTGCACACTGGCAGCTCATGTTGAGCTTCTCATCCACCAGCACCCCCAAGTCCTTTTCTTCAGGGCTCATTGATAGGGTCACTCTCCACTTCCCAATGTTTTAAGTGCCAAGACTGCCTGGGATCTTAGAAAATGGGTCTGGGGACTTGAGTCTTCTCAATCAAAGGAAAGAAACTCAGAGTGAGGTTTCTAACAGACTAGAAATGCATATTTTATTGAGATCCTCCATGGAATCTGTGATCACAGGAAATTTTCACTGCTCATCAGCAGCCATACAGGAAGGTGAGTCCCAGAAGCAGTTTCATTCCTTCATCAGTCAATAGACAGAGTATGGAGCCAGGTAGCCACCAGGACACACCTGCTTTAGGACCACAAGCAATTCAAATGAAACATTATTCTGCTGTGGGAATCCTCAAGGCAGCTCTTTGTGCTCTTATTTTAAGCACTGACCCTGCAGAACCCTTTGAGCTGAGGTGGGCCCTCCCCTGAAAATCAGCTTGCCCATGAGGAGCTGCTGCTTCTGAGGGACTGAGGATGCAGAAGGAAAGAGCAAGCAATGAATTAAGTGGTGGAGAGGAACACTTTTTGTGTTTTAATTAGAACAATGAAGAAGTGTGTGGATTTCCTCACTGTAATAGCTTCTGTCATCTGAGAAATAATGATGGGGAAAAAACCTGCAGGTCTGTGGCAGTCCTTCCACTGGACCATCATTATTCACTCTAATGCATACATATTATTCATAGTCATTAATCTTTGGCACCCAGGCTGGGATTAAAGCCTATTCTGCTGTTAGTTGCCATGTTTTGGCTCAAAAGCTCATCCACCAGTGTAGCTCCATCACTGGAGGGGCTTAAAAGCTATGTAGATGTGGTTCTGAGGGAGGTGGTTTAGTGGTGGATTTGGCAGCTCTGGGTTAACAGTTGGGCTTGATGTTAAAAGTCTTTCCCAGCATCAATGATTGTTTCCACTTTGTTATGGTCAGGGGAATAACAGCTTTTGGGCAACTTATTGATTCTCTACCACTAGTCAAGGCATATCTAGCCAAGTGGTTTGAGGTTTTCCCTTTTTTCTTCTTCTCCCCCCCTCCCACCTTTTTGTTTTGTTTTACCAATCAGGGAAAAGAAGTGAAAGTTTATCAGATACCCTAAGAAATCTGCACTTGCTGTTTCTTTAGGGTTTGCCCTCTACAGCTACCTGAGAGGAGGTTGGAGGGGGATGGGTGTTGGTCTCTTCTCCCTAGTATCAAGTGATTGACTGGGAGGAAATGGCTGCAAGTTGCACTGGAGGGGACTTAGATTAGATATTAGGAGGAATTTCTTTCCTGAAACAGTGGTCAGGCATTGGAACAGGCTGCCCAGAGAAGTGGTGGAGTCACCATCCCTGGAGGTGTTAAAAAAACATACAGAGATGGCACTTCAGGACATGGTTTAATAGCCAGAGTGGTGTTAAGTCAATGGTTGGACTCAATGGTCCAACCATTGAGGTCTATTCCAACTGAAACAATTCTATCAAATAATCCTAGATCTGTATGATTACAGAACCACACAGAATAACAATGTTGGGGCTGGAAGGGACCTCAAAAGATCATCTAGTCCAGCCCCCTGCCAGAGCAGGATCACCTTTTTTTTTTACTTACCATCCAGTTTTCTTTTTTTTTTAATCCCACTTCTCCCCCATCTCCCTCCTTTCCTCTCCATCTCCTCTTTCCCAAAACCTTCCTCCTTTCCTCTCCATCTCCTCTTTCCCAAAACCTTCCTCCTTTCCTCTCCATCTCCTCTTTCCCAAAACCTTCCTCCTTTCCTCTCCATCTCCTCTTTCCCAAAACCTTCCTCCTTTCCTCTCCATCTCCTCTTTCCCAAAACCTTCCTCCTTTCCTCTCCATCTCCTCTTTCCCAAAACCTTCCTCCTTTCCTCTCCATCTCCTCTTTCCCAAAACCTTCCTCCTTTCCTCTCCATCTCCTCTTTCCCAAAACCTTCCTCCTTTCCTCTCCATCTCCTCTTTCCCAAAACCTTCCTCCTTTCCTCTCCATCTCCTCTTTCCCAAAACCTTCCTCCTTTCCTCTCCATCTCCTCTTTCCCAAAACCTTCCTCCTTTCCTCTCCATCTCCTCTTTCCCAAAACCTTCCTCCTTTCCTCTCCATCTCCTCTTTCCCAAAACCTTCCTCCTTTCNCCCTCGACAGCCCTTTCCAATGCCAATCACTCTTTCTCTGAGCAACTTCTTCCTAACATCCAGCCTAAACCTGCCCGTGCACAGCTTGGGGCTGTGTCCTCTTGTTCTGTCCCTGACTGCCTGGCAGAAGAGACCAACCCCACCTGGCCACAACCTCCTTTCAGGTAGCTGTAGACAGCAATGAGGTCTGCCTTGAGCCTCCTCTTCTGCAGGCTGCACACCCCCAGCTCCCTCAGCCTCTCCTCACAGGGCTGTGCTCCAGGCTCCTCACCAACCTTGGTGCCCTTCTCTGGACATGTTCAAGCATTCAACATCTTTCTTAATCAGGGGGCCCAGAACTGGACACAGGACTCAAGGTGTATCCTAACCAGTGCTGAGTACAGGGCAGAAAGACTTCCCTGCTCCTGCTGGACACACTATTCCTGGTACAGGCCAGGATGCCATTGGCCTTCTTGGCCACCTGGGCACACTGCTGTTGACCAGTATCCCCAGGTCCCTCTCTGCCTGGCTGCTCCCCAAACACCCTATCCCCAGCCTCTAATAATACATCCACTTCCTCTTGCCTTCAGACTCATTATGGCATCAGGACATGACTTTATCATGTCCTTTCGTCGTGCATCCCTGCTGCCTGCCTTTTACTCACAGCAGACATGGGTTAGTGACTATTAGGTCCCTCTTCCTTGTGTCCTGTCCATTTTCCTACAAGCCTCCATCTCAGAAAGGACAATGAGAGCCTTATACTGCCTGAGGCATTCCTAAAGCTCATGGCAATGTGATTTTGGTTTTTTTTTTGTTTTAATCATACAAAAAGCAGAGATTGGCCTGGTTTTGGCACTGAACTATGTTCCACTGTGGTATCTGGTGTTCAGACACTTGTATATGGCTAGATCCTTGTACTTAATATGCTGATTTATAGTCAAAAAAGTACTTCCTTTGTTTTTTGGTCAAGAACTGTAATAGAAAGGTATTTCCCCTGTTACATTTTCCCAGCCTGCAGTACCCAGCATTTCTGCTTTGCTTTTTCTGAGTACTTTGTAAGGTTAACCACATATGAAGAGGTTCTTTGGAGTAGGCAAATCAAATACAAAGCACATGAGGATGTTCCTGGTCTGGTGTATTTCAGCATGAAAAGTATCCAGAGGGTTAGGAGGACCTTGGGGTTCCTGTCTCAAGATGATTTTTCAGAGGCTGATTCTTGAATCCTCTTCAGACACCTCTTTTAGTAAGCACCAGTATCAACAAGCTGTGCAGGTGGGATCAGTAGCTCTTGTCTGTAGTTTATGTGGTTTGGGCATGATTACAGCCAAGCACACACCAACTGGCATCAGCTTTCAGAGACTTGTAAAGTCCACATGTGCTGCTCACCTTCTGCATATTTCACTCTCTCTTTGGGACTGGATGTGCAGCAATCCAGAGAGCTAGGAGTGGGATTATACCACTTGGCCCACAGTCAGATGCTTTACAGTAAGTACAGAAAAGTGCAAAGAACTGTGCCAGTGTTTCACCACTCTCATTGTAAACAATTTCTTCCAAGTGTCTCCAGCTGCAGAGACAGAGCCTGCTCATGCTGTGCCACCAAGAGCATTTAGAAAGCAAGGCCACTTGCCACTGGTCCCAATTTTGGAACAGCTTCAGAATGGTTGCAGATGGAAGGGACATTTAAAGGTCATCTAGTCCAACTCATCTGCAGTCAGCAGGGACATCTTCAACTAGACCAGGCTTCTCAGAGTCTACTCCAACTTGATCCAGAATACTTCAAGGGATGGGGCTTCTACCACCTCTCTGGGCAACCTGGGACAGTCTCTCACCACCCTTGCTGGAAAAAAAGTTCTTCCTTCTGTCTGTTCTGACTCTCCCTCTTTTGACTTCAATCTATCAACCTTTGTCCTGTCAAACAAGCCCTGCTAAAAGTATTGTCCTCAACTTTCCTACCTTACTGAAGTACTGAAAGGCTGCACTAAGGTCCCCCTGGAGCCTTCTCTTCTCCAGGATGAATAACCCCAACTCTCTCAGCCTGACCTCTGAGCAGAAGGGTTCCAGCCCTTGAGACATTGCTGTTGCCTCCTCTGGCACTGCTCCAACAGGTCTCTGTCTCTCCTGTGGCAGGGCTCCGGGGCTGGACACAGCACTGCAGGTGGGGTCTCAGCACAGCAGAGCAGCAGAATCCCCTCCCTTCCCCTAGTGGGGATGCAGTCCGAGACACAGCTGTCCTCCAGGCTGTGAGACCATGTTGCCAGCTCATGTCTTTTCACCCCCCAGCACCCTTCTCCACAGAGCTGCTCTCCAGCCCTTCATCCCCACCCAGCTTGTGTTAACACTGAGGATTGTCCCTGCCCATCACATAGCTTTTCACTTGCTAGCTACAGGGTTGTTCACACATCTTCACCAACTGCTTCCACTATGAAAACACAGCTTTTGCAATTCGACTCCCTCCTAAGGATTTCCTTTCCTCCTGGCCCTGCCATTTCCATCTGCACTTGGCCTTGCAGGTGACCCAGAACTTTTCTCCCATAACTCCTGCCCCACAGAATGTGTTGGGAGAGAGGGTGGATGTCACATGCTGCTCCTGGACATTCATCTGCTACAACACAACAACCAGCAGCTCTGTCACCTTCTCATCACTTAGAATCATAGAATCAGTCAGGGTTGGAAGGGACCACAAGGATCATCTAGTTCCAAGCCCCCTGCCATGGGCAGGACACCCTACCCTACTTGTGCCTACCCTGGTCTGGGCTTCACCATTTCTTAATTACAAGTGCTATATTCTTGCTTGAATTTCATTCCTCTAATTGATGGTCTTGCTTATTGTAACAGAATTAACTTTGTTTGTTCTTGAACTATGCCTTTCTGAATAGGTATGTCTTGGGGGTCACCCACTCACCTACATTAAATGATGTGTAGGACTAAAGGGTGCCACAGGTAGCATCTAAGGTTCACAGATGAGGTTCTGTCTGAGCTTCACCCTTGCTGCCTTCTTCCTCTATTTTTATAGATCCTCCCCCCCCCCCTTTTTTTTTTCTTTTTCTCCAGAGTGCAGTGTCCTTAAAATTATGAAATAATAGACAGGCAGTAGGGGATTACAAAGACTATCTGGGACATGTTCAATGGGGATTGTTGCAGTTGGCCTTTAATCTCTCTGCTTCTTTAGAATTTCATTTAATACTTGGTAGAAACAGCAAGATGCTCTAATCCAGGGGAGATGGAATATATTTGTACTTACTGTTTTCTGCTCAAGGAAAATTCTTTCCATCTCCAATGTGAAAAAAGAAACCCAAAACAACAAACCAACAATCCCGTGGCTATTGATTTACTAGTGCAGATCTTGCAGAGCTCTGAATGTCTTTATCACAGGATGTTAGAGGTTGGAAGGGACCTCTGGGGATCCAGTCCAACCTCTCTGCCAGAGCAGGGCCATAATCTAGTGCAGGTTGTGCAGGGATGCATCCAGACAGGTCTTGAAAGTCTCCAGAAAAGGAGACTCCACAACCTCTTTGGGGAGCTGTCTTGGTCCAGAGGTGAGATATTTGTTCTTGTACATTCCCGTGTTGTGAAATTTAAGGCACAAGTGAGGCCAAATATCAAAAGGGAAGTTATTTATTAAGGATAAAGTGAATGAACACAGAGAGAGGGGGGGAGAGAGAGAGAGAGAAACAAACAGAGAAAGAGAGGAGAAGAGCAGAAAAATGAGGAGGGAAGAGAAAGAGTCTCCAAAACCCAAGTCCTTTTCAGTTTGTGTTGTCCAGGGATGTTTCCAGTGAGTGATGTCATCGGTGGAGTTCTTCAGAGCAGTCATCCCTCAGGTCTTTTTATACATCTTTTTAGTCACAGTCTTAGGTATGCATCCAGGTGTAGCCCCCAGGGAATCTTCCTATGTATTCTCATGTGCTTGCAGGAGTCCCATGCTGGGGAGGGCCTCTGCCCCCTCCTGTGCCTTTTACCTGTCCATACACCCGATACACTTCCGGGGCTAGTCAGGCCAGGTGGCCACTCTGTTGCATAGTCCAGAAGGCTTCTACACCATCCTCCCTTTCCCGGGTAGCTAATGTGTAGAGATGATTTTGTCGTTGTTGCACATTCAGAGGGTCTCCTACCACCCCCTCTCTGGGCAGTCACTCCTCTGGGAGTGGGTCTTATCCTTTGTTGGGACTTCTCTCAGTTCCTGTTACAATCACAAGGTGATTTGCATCCAGACAGGATTCTTACAGGAGCCTGTTCCAGTAAAGCAGTTCCTCCTCTGATCCTGAGGGTCTTTTCCAACCTGGATAATTCTGTGATTCTGTAGTTTACATCCATTGCCCCTTGCTCTATCACAGGGCACAAGTGAGAAGAGGCTGTCCCCTCCCTCTTGACACCCATCCCTCATATATTTGTATACATTTTTTAGATCCCCTCTCAGTCTTCTCTCCAGATTAAACAGCCTCAAGTCTCTCAGCCTTTCCTCGTCAGGCAGTGCTCCAGCCCCTTCATCATCCTCGTAGCCCTCCCTTGACTCTCAAGTAGATCCCTGTCCCTCCTGAACTGGGGAGCCCAGAACTGGATGCAAGATATCTGCAAAAAAAGCCTTCAAAAACTGTTCTCTTTTTGTAACAGTTATTATCCTATAAGATTTGTTTTTTACACCCATACGTTGGGCGCTGCAGAGAGTGCCGAGCTGTGCGTTTTCTCCCGGTGCCATAAATTGCTGCGGCAGCCTCCTGACCTGACTTTTCAATTGCAACCGTTTTGGAGAGGGCTTGTTGAAGAGCCAAGCCTAATCCCAGCGGTATGTGCTCTGCTGACACTGCCTGAGCCCTCTAATTACCTCATTAGTGTTAGATGGGAGCAGACAGCCCGTGAAAAAATCTGCTGGGCACTACAGACACACAGATACAGCCATGTCCTGAGCCTGCTTGCCATTGCCAAGAGGAATACTACTCATCCTCAGGCACCCAGCAGAATGACAGGATCACAGAATGGTAGGGGTTGGACAGAACCTCTGGAGATCATCTAGTCCAACTCTTCTGTTAAAGCAGGGCCACCCAGAGAAGGTTGCCCAGGATCATGTCCTGGTGGTTTTTAAAGTCTCCAGTGGAGACTTGACAACCTCCCTGGGCAGCCTGGTCCAGTGCTTGTTCCTCCTGAAAGGAAAGCTGGTTTTCTTCCTGTTCAGATGGGACCTCTTGTCTTCTAGTTTGCACCCACTGCCCAGTGTCCTGTTGCTGGGCACCACTGAAAAGAGTCTAGCCCTGTCCTCTTGATCCCTTCCCTTTAGATATTGATCAGTATTCATAAGATCTCCTTTCAGAGATCTCCAGCCCTGTCTAATGATACATTTATGGTGCCTATAGTTCAGTCCAAGCTTGAGCATGCCTTCAAGAGAGACATGGTGTGGATCACTGAGAGAGTGGACACCAACTGAGGCTCTCTTCTTCAGCTCTCTGGACAAAACAAGCATTGCAAACCTCTTGGAGAAGATGAACCAACTTGTAAGATGTTCTTAAGCCTTTTTTGTTGTTGTTGTTTTGCTCTCATGATTACACTGCAGCAACCTGAGCAAATTAGACAACTGCTAGAGAAAGAAAACCCTTGGAGACATCCCCCAGCATACCTGCTATGCCATCCCCATCCTCATCATGATGTTTGGTACTGCCCAAGACTAAAGGCAGGCTGCCTGTAAATAGAAGGGAACTGCCTTCCCCTCTCTCTGAACAAATCCTTTAAATCCCAAACAGTTTACTGCAGGAAATGTACTGCTGTCATGGCACGAAGGCTTGAGGTGGGAGCTGCTGGTGGGCAGCTGACCAGGACTGGCTTTAGAAAACTGGACATCATGGCCAGGAAGAGCTCAGAGAGGGGATTTGGAATGTGCATTTCTGAAGGAAGACAATATAAGAGCATTCACTGCTGATCAATGCACACCCAGCATGGCATTTGCTGTAGCACAGGAGATCTAGGACAGGCATAACTGGTGGGTTTGTTTTGTTTTTTTTCGTAAGGAATACCAAGAAGGCAGGATATGCACAGGGATAGATACAGCTCTCCAGCTGTAGAGCCAGAGCCTGTTTGTGGTGTGCCACCAAGAGCATTTAGAAATCAAGATTACATAGCTGCTAATCCAAATATGCAACATATTGGGATGCACAGAGTCATAGAATGATTTGGGTTAGACAGGGCCTTTAAAGGTCATCTAACCCAACCCGCCTGCAGGGACATCTTCAACTGGTTGCTCAGAGCCCCAAATGCCCTGACCTGGAGTATTTCCAGGGATGGGGCATCTACCACCTCTCTGGGCAATCTGGACCAGTATTTCATCCCCTTCAGTGCAAAAATTCTTCCATGTCACTGGTCTAAATCTCCCCACTTTTAGTTTAAAGCCATCACCCCTTGTCCTGTCACAAGAGATCCTGCTAAAAAGATTGCCTCCACCTTTCTTCAAGACCCATGTAAGTACTCTGGAGGTGTTCAAGGCCAGGTTGGTCGAGGCCTTGAGTGACCTGTACTAGTGGAAGGTGTCCCTGCCTATGGCAAGGGGTTGGAACTGGATGAGCTTTGAGGTCCCTTCCAACCTAAACCATTCCATGATTCTACCAAAAGGCCACAATAAGGTCTCCCTGCAGCATTTTCTTCTCCAGCTTTCTCAGTGTGTCCTCACAGCAGAGGCCTTCCAGCCCTCTGACCGTTTATATTCCCTCCTCTGGACCCAGTTCAACAGGCCCATGTCTTTCCTGTGCTGAGGACTCCGGAGCTGGAGGCATACATCCTGAATGAAATGATGTGTTGTGAGCTGAGCCAGCCCAGATATCCACCTGCAGGCTGCCATCTCACCTCACAGTGCTTCAGACAGCGGCCACAACCCTGCTGCTTCCCTCCCCCAGCGCGCTCCCAGAGCTGTCACACCCAATTACTTGCCAACAGCAAGCCAGCTAATGTCACAACGCTGTCAGTCTGCATGTGAAGGGCACTGGGAAGCCGTGAGAGACAACCACAGCTGCCTGTTAGTAGTAAGAGGCAAAAGAGGCTCCTCCAAAGCCCCTATTCATAAACTCAGCACAATGGAATAACGCAGTGTTAGGGAAATTGAAGCTGGTGCTGAAAGCTTGTGTGCTTTGCTGGTCTTTTTTCTTTTTTTTTCTCAAGGGATGGCTTTTATCCTGCTTATGATATTTCAGACATGGCTTTCTTTGCTAGGTCATGTGAGTGATGGATATCATGGTGTTCAGAGGGTTCTAGTAAATGGGAATCAGTGCAGATACAGATCGCCTGCGTCAAACCCGGCTTTATCAGGGCTCACTGAGATATCTTTTTCAAGGGCCTACAGCAACTGAAAAGCAATTGGAAGTTCATTGTGTTCTCCAGTTTCATGAACCATAGGTACAAGAGAAAGCTACCACCATACAGGNGCCCAGACAGCGACCAAGTCCTGGGCTGCATCAAGAGCAGTGTGGGCAGCAGGGCAAGGAAGGGGATTCTGCCCCTTCGCTCTGCTCTCCTGAGACCCCATCTGGAGTCAGTGACGGAGCCAATGCCAGCCAGCTCAGCACAGACCCACTGCTGGTGAAGGCCAAGCCCATCAACAATGGAAAACATATTTAAGAGGGGAAATAACCTGCCTCTGGGGAGAGAAGTGAGAATATGTGAAAGAAACAACTATGCAGACACCAAGATCAGTACAGAAGGAAAGGAAGGATGTTCTCCACATGCTGGAACAGAGATCCTGCTGTAGCCCATGGTGAAAACCATGGTGAGACAGCTGTCCTCATGCAGCCCATGGAGGTCCACAGTGGAGCTGACATGCACTGGCAAAGTGCCTGGCAAACACTTGCAGTGAGGCATTCCTGAGCAGTGGTTAGCAGTGCAGTTAACTAACACTGATTTACATTACTTCAGGGTAAATCCACCTTTGACCATCTGTTACAAAGTGGAACTGGTTTTCTTCTGATTTACATTCATGCCAAGCTGAATTACCTTCATTTAAGCCACACTGGCATTTCTTGGAGAGTAACCACTACAAAAGAGTTAGTCTGTTGGCAAGACCTGAAGTCACATACCATAGAACAGAGATTATGCCTCACAGAATGACAAAGTTGGAAGAGACTTCTGGAGATCACCCAGTCCAACCCCTCTCCTAAAGCAGGGTCACCCACAGCAGGTTGCCCAGGATTACATCCAGGTATGTTTGAAATTTTTCCAGAGAAGGAGACTTCACCACCTCTCCAGACAGCCTGGTCCAGTGTGCTGCTGCCCTCACAGGAAAGCTTCTCCTTGTGTTCAAATGGCACTTCTCATGTTCCAGTTTGGACCTATTGCTCCTTATCCTGTCACTGGACACCCATGAAAAGAGTCTGGCTCCATCCTTGTGCCCCCTACCCTTTATCTATTGATCAGCATTGATAAAATCCCCTCTCAGGCTGCTCTTTTCCAGGCTGAACAGCCCCAGGTCTCTCAGCCTTTCCTTCTCACAGAGATGCTCCAGCCCCCTCAGCATCCTTGTAGCCTCTGCTGGACTCTCTCCCATAGTTCCTTGTCTTTCTTGAACTGGGGAGCCCAGAACTGGACACAGTATTCCATATATGACCTTACTAGGGTAGAGGGGGAGAAGAACCTCCCTTGACCTGCTGGTCACACTATTCTTAATGCCTCTCTGGATGTTTTGTTCATTCTGGAATGTGTGAGAGCTCAACATCACAAAGTTGTCTCTCATTATGAAATGCCTGAGTGCAAGTCTGAAGTTGTTAGCCTTAGAGATACTGGAAAAGGAGGCTGAGGGGAGACCTTATCACTCTCTACAACTACCTGAAAGGAAATTGTAGTGAGGTAGGTGTTGGTCTCTTCTCACAAGTCATGACTAATAGGACAAGAGGAAATGGCATCAAGATATGCCANTTAGTTAATTAGAAGGTGTTAGGTGATAGGTTGGACTCATGATCTCAAAGGTCTTTTCCAACCTGGTTAATTCTGTGATTCTGTGGAAGGGTTCTCAAAGACTGGAGCAGGCTGCCCAGAGAAGTGTCTGAATCACCATCCCTGGATGTATTCAAAAGCCATCTGGATAGGGTACTCAAGGATATGGTGTAGTAGTGCTCCTGGTAGAGTTAGATAAGGATTGCATTTGATGATCTTGAAGTTTGTTTCCAACCATAGTCATCCTGTGATTCTTCACCTACTGCTGTACTTAAAGCTTGTGGATTTGGTCACTCATGCATACATGTGGAGAGCACTGCCAGCTGCCTCTCAGGCAGGGTTTGCTAATGAATGCAAATGCAGCTGGTGATTACCCATTTCAAAGCGATGGGTAGCAGCCATCGCTGGGCACAGGACATTATTCATACAGCTCATCAGCCCCAGCGAGATGCTGGTGCATAATTCCTCACACATCACAGTGATAGCAATTGCCTTCAGGGCTGGCCTTTCCAAACCAGCCTCTCTGTTTTGGCCTTGCAGACGTTGTCACTTCGATGGCTGATGACTTGATTTTGCAGGTGGGGTTTGATGCGCAGATGATAGTGAGCCCACGCTCGCCCGCAGTGCCAGACTGCGCCCAAAACCGCTCGCGCCTCTTAATAGCAGTGACATGCTGGCAGCTCCTGGGGATTCTGGGTTCTTCCCTTCTTCCTTTCCAAATCCTTCTCAATCACTGCCTGTTCCCAGCTCTAAGCACATCCTACTCTCAGCTTACCTCAGGGTGAAAACTTGGGGCATAATAATGTCTTGCACATATTCCTGTTCCTGTTGTACGTGAAAAGAATCTGTTAGGAAAAGCTGCTTGGGTATTTTCTGCTTTGGGCAAAGGGAAACCTGTCTGAGGGGTGGTTTCTGCTGGAGGTCCTGGTCATACATTGTCCCAGGTTGGGAACTATAAAGTTAAAAAAAGTCCTCTAGGGACTAGAAGATTGTTATTAAATCCCATAATTCTGCTGTCTCTTCATAAACTCACAGCAAGGCCAATTCATTCTCCTTTCCTCCCCCTCCAGCCTTGTGTCAGGCAGGAGCTGCGTTATCAGGACAAACGTGTAAGGATAGGCCTGGTTTGGGGCCTCCAGAGGCTGTGTTTAGGCCTCTTGGATGGCAGAGGCATGGGGGGGAGGGGGGAGGATTGGAGCACTGGGGATGATAGATTTAGTTTTGGATTGGGGGAAAATTCAGGGGATTTGCTTATAAATTTGTATCTGCTTTGTAATTTCTATCTGTAACTCTCTCCAAACATAATTCTGTTTTTTCTCCAATTCATTTGAGAGCTTCACTCTGTCAGCTCTTCAAACCCACAACATACATTCTGGGTAATTACAAATAGTGGGGAGGGATAGTTCCTAACCCACAACAGCTCTTAAACTTTATTTCTGTGTCCCACTCCAACCTCTGCTTCCAATGTGTTGACTTCTCTCTCTTCCCCACTGTTGCAGTTTAAAGTGAGACAGATTGCTCTTTTATCTCTTCCACAAGGGGCAAAAGACAACCACTCACACACAGGACTGGAGAATTGGAAAGTTTCAATGGAAAGGCAGTCCATATGTCACAGTGGTATAGTGCAAAGCATATAAAATACAAAGAAACACACAGCCTGGGCTTAACACTTAAGCCAAAGCTTCACATAAACCTCCCTCTACACCAGGCCAACAAAACCCAGGCTTCCATGCCCCAATTAGGCAGCTCCAAGCCTAATTTGCAGCATTGCCAAGGTGGACCACTCCTTATCTTCCCCAGCCAGAGAGATAAGAACCTTCTCATCCTTTCCAGGAGGAGAAAGAAAGAAAAAAAGGGAAGAAATGAACTTTGCAGGTAGATTTATAGGGATGCAGGACTTATGGGAAGAAATACAAAGGGTACACTTTCCAGTACACCTCCTGGACCTTTCTAGTTCCTGGAGGTCTGTAACTCTTTGATGCTTTTAAAGGTACATAGGCTCAAACCCACCTGCACAGTCTCACTCTCACTTGCTCAGTTTGCAGGGCCCTACTTGGACTGGTGTCACTGAAAGACACAAATCATCTCTCCCTCTCTGTGCTAGGCTCCTAGGAAAATGAAAATAGTAGAAATTGTTTCAGTTGGAAAAGACCTTTTAGATCATCAAGTCCAAAAACAGTCCAAAAATGATTGTTTCTCTTCCTGCTGGTAGTGCTGCAGCCACTACATCCCATTATCTTTTGGGAAGACCTTTAAACACTGGGTGATTTATTACCCCCACATATTAGGTAGCTGAAAGATGTGGTGGCAAACTGCAGCAGAGCTGTGAAGGTAGAAAGCTTCCTCTTTTCTAAGAGACTACATTAACTGAAGGACTAATAAAATCTTCTGTAGCCATCACTTAAAGATGTTTTGGCTCTGGCTGGGCTCTTGAGTATAAAACCTAGTGTAGAAATGTGCCTTCTAGCATTAATTCCTGTCTGCTTCTGATGTTCTTCTCCTGTACATCAAAGAGGAATGCTCCTTTCTTGCATCATTTTACAGTTTAAATCATTTAAGCTTGTGATGTGTTCCACCTGCTGCTTCTTGCACCAGCAGCCCCTGCCCATAGTCCCACTGAAGTATCAGCTGCTGGCTGTGTTTCAGTGGGTCTCACACTGCTGAAATGCAGATTATAGAAAGGTTTGGAAGCAACCTTTAAAGCTCATCAAGTCCAACTCTCCTGCACTGAGCAGGGACATCTGCATCCAGGGCTTGTAGCTCAGAGCTCTGGCCAACCTGACCTGGAGTGTTTCCAGGAGTGGAGCATCTACCACCTCTCTGGGCAACCTGGGCCAGTGTTTTATTACCCTCAGGGCAGATAATGCCTTCCTTCTATCTGGCCTATCTTTTAGTTTCAAACCATTACCCCTTTTCATGTCGTAACAGGTCCTGCTAAAAAGGTTGTCCTTGGGCCCTCTCTAAGTTCTGAAAGGCCACAACAATGTCTGCCTGGAGCCTTCTCTTCTCCAAGCTGAACAACCCCAAGTCTCTCAGCCTGCCCTCACAGCAGAGGGGCTCCACCCCTTGGATCATTTTTGTGGTCTCCTCCAACAGATCTCTCCTGTGCTGAGGACCATCACAGCTGGACCCAGGAATGCAGGTGGGGGTCTCAGCAGAGCAGAGGGGCAGAATCCCCTCCCTCCACCTGCTGCCCACACTGCTTTGGATGCAGCCCAGGACACAGCTGATTCTGGGCTGTGAGGACACATTGCCAGCTCATGGCAAGCTTTTCATCCAGCAGCACACACAGATCCTTTCCCACAGGGCTGCTATCCATCCCTTCATCCCTCAGCCTGTGTTGATCCCCCCAGGGGTTGCTCTGACCCATGTGCAGGACGTTGCACTTGACCTTGTTGAACCCCATGAGGTTCACAGGATCTTTCCTTGCTCTCGTGTGGGGCTCAGGAAGTTCTGTCCAGGCAGTCTCTTGTTGCCATGCCTGCATTTCTAGTCCTCCACTGACACGTGGGAGGGAAGTGTCTGCCTGTAATCCAGGGTATCTCCCAGAGGTACATATCTTATTCTTTTTCTTACACTGAGCACAGACTCTGCCTAAGGATTAGTCTCTGCCTTATGGAAATCTGAAGCAATCTTCCTGCTGAGCACTGATCAGAAGGATCTCCTTAGCATATCCAAACAGGACAGTGTGAAACTGCTTAAAGCAAGGCCCCATCTGGGGCAATACCTTATAAACTTGTTAGTCTGGCTCTGTGAAGTCCATTTTTTCAGTGAGGAGTAGTAGAGCTTGCATCCTCCAAAGCCTGCCTACCTGCCTCTTTCTCAGCCTGTCATCCATGTCTCCTACCTAAATTTTAATTGTCCCCTCTATTTTTCCAAGCATTATCCTGTACAACAGAGCAAAGTCTTCATTGCTTTCTCTTGCACACATAGCCCACGTGTGTGCATCTTCTGGCTTCTCAAGCTGGATGTGTCTTAAGTGTCACATTCAACTGAGCTCCAGTATCTTTTGTCTGTCACTGGGCACCACTGAACAGGCACAAGCTAGGATATGGAAAGTTCCACCTAAACATAAGGGAAAACTTCTTTCACGTGAAGGTGCTGGAGCCAGAGGTTGTGGAGTCTCCTTCTCTGGAGAGATTCCAAACCCACCTAGACATTGTGATCCTGTGCAGCCTGCTGTGAATGACCCTGCTGTAGCAAGGGGGTTGGACTGGATGATCTCTAGAGGGCCCTTCCAACCCCCTCCATGCTGTGGCTCTCTAACCTTTTGCCAAGAGGCTTTTAAGAGCTGGCACAAAGTTCTTAATTCCTTGCCTGATTGGAAGCTATTTGCTACAGTCATGCCTTGAGGCCTCTGCAGAATTTGGTAGACTCATGCCTGAGTCTAGGGACTTCTAAATTAAATGCATTAAGCAGACAACCTCTTCTTGCCCAGCCTGTAGTCTTGCTTGACATCAGAAGGAAAAGCAGTCAGTGCGAGGGCCAGGGCTGTACCCCACATTTCTTCAGCCATAGTGGGCTAGGCTGCACAGAGAGGTTGTGGAGTCTCCTTCTCTGGAGAGATTCCAAACCTACCTGGATGTAATCCTGGGCAACCTGTTGGGGGTGACCCTGCTTTAGCAGGGGGGTTGGACAAGATGATCTCTGGAGGTCCCCTCCACCCACCAGCAGTCTGTGATTGTGTCACGGTGATCCATCTTGCGTGTCAGGGCACGATGCTACTGACTCTTGACTGCTCTCAGTTCCATACCTTCTTATAAAATAACACCACATTTAAATCAAAAAGAGAGAGAAAAGTGTTTATCCTGACTGAGCTTGTGTAACAGGTTCTCATATGATGTTTTGAGTGCTTAAAGTCTTTTTTTCATTCAACTCTTTCAGTATGCAAGAAAACCAAAACACCAACATTTCTCTTACTCAGCTTCATTAGTTAGAGGGAATCAGTGGATTATAGCAGAGAGCAGATTAGCAAAAATAAACTGTAGTATGTCTTGGACATATGGTGCAGCACATGAATGGGTTTTAATTACTGAAGTGAGGCTAGCAAAGAGCAGAAGGTTTGTCTTTGCATGCAATAATTATCATTAGCAGTAGCTGCATAGCTTCAGTCACAAATCAGAGTCACAGAAAGCTTGCAGTTGGGGTTTGCATGGGGTATGTGGGCTTGTCCCCGAGCTCATGTTGTGTTTTGTGCCAGCTGATGGTTGGGCACAAGGCTGGATTTAGCTATATAACAGGATGCTTCTCCCTCCTTTCCTTTCCTCTTCACTGGGATCGTATTTTCCAGCACTGATTAAAGAGACTGGGAGGGAGTGGTGCCAGCAGCTCAAGGTAGGTTCTCCTCCCCATCTACTCTGCCCTAGTCAGGTCATACCCAGAGTATTGTGTCCAGTTCTAGGGTCCCCAGTTCAAGAGAGACAGGGAACTACTGGAGAGAGTCCAGTTGAAGCTACAGAGATGCTGAGGCGACTGCAGCATCTCTGTGAGGTGGAAAGTGCCTTTATAGCTTGGAGAAGAGCAGCCCAAGAGGGATTTTCATAGTGCTGATCCGTATCCAAAGGGTGGGGGGCAAGAGGATGGGGCCAGTGATGAGACAAGGGGGCAACAGGCACAAACTGGTGCACAAGAAGTTCCACCTAAACATAAGGAAAAACTTCTTTCCTGTGAGGGTGCCTGAGCCCTGGAGCAGGCTGTTCAGAGAGGTTGTGGTGTCTCCCTCTTAGGAGAGAGTCCAGACCTGCCTGGACATTGCAGTCCTGGGCAACCTGCTGTGAGTGACCTTGCTTTAACAGAGGGGTTGGACTAGATGATCTCCAGAGGTCACTTCTGCCCCTCACCATGCTGTCATTCTGTGATTTTGAACACAGAAGGCAGTGCTGGTCCCAGCACACTCCTCCACTGCATGAGCCAGAGGGAAAGCATGCTGTGGGCAAGCCCATGACAGCCCAGGCATTGCCTCAGATGGAAATTGTCCCCTGCAGAGCAAATATAAACAGAGGCAGTAAATAAAAGAGGCCACAAAGTCAGGATGATTGCTGGGGAGTATCAGCCTTCAGGCTCCAGTCACAAACAGAGCAAACCAGCTAACTTTGAATTCAGATGACTACTGCAGACTCAAGCTCCCCACTCTTTTTTTCCCCTCATATCTGTTGTTCCTCTCTGTTACTTCAACCTGCAGAAATCAAATTTATACTTTTTCTAAAGGGACCCAGGTCAGACCAGTTTGAGCTTGGTCCTGAGACACAAGGCAGTGCAACCACTGGTAACATCTTTATGGTGCTCCACCTCCCACTCCTCAGGAAAATTCTGCTTTTCCATTTAGGTGCTGACAGGCTTCTGAAGACCAAGCAGTGGTGACAACATCAGTCCTTTGTCTTTGAAAATCCTGTTTATAAAAGGATATAAAGTTTGGCAAAGCCACTCCAATCTGATTTAGAAAGTAAATTAATTACCCAGAGCCTTACTTGGTCTTTGTCTGGGCTCCTCAGTATGTTTGCTAGGACAAATTTACCAATAATCATAGAACCATTTTGGTTGGAAGAGACCTTTAGGATTCTCGTCAAGTCCAGCAATGAACATGTTCCTCAGCACCACATTGAAACAGCTTTGAAGTCCCTCCAGGGATGGTGACTCCACCACTGCCCTGGGCAGCCTGTTCCAGGGTTCATCAACCCCTTTGGGAAATAAATTGTTCCTCATGTCCAACCTAAACCTCCCTGGTATGACCTGAGGCTATTTCCTCTTGTCCTATTGCTTCTTACTTGGAAGAAGTCAGTGACCTCCACCTCACTCCAACCTCCTTTCAGACAGTTGTAGCAAATGAGAAGGTCTCCTCAGCCTCCTTTTCTCCAGGTTAAACAACCTCAGCTCTCTCAACTGCTCCTCAAAGGCCTTGTGCTTTGTGTAATCTTACTCCACATAGCTTACACATGCACATCCTTCCCTGGTTTTCTGCGGAGCTGCTTTCCTCTGAGTTTTCCACAATGTGTTTCACATCCACTGTGAGTAACAGTCTTGGCCTTCTGCTCTGGATTAATCAAACCTAAATCATTGCCCCATGCAGAAAGAAAGTTTTGCCCAAAAACTGTGATGGTCCAGGGAAGAAACTAAGATACTAAATTTTTTTTAATCTAATTTTATTCTCTCTCTTTTTTTTTTTTTTTTTTTGTGGGGAGAAATTTTGTGCATTGGAGACTTCACTGACAATGCCCTGATCACCTTGGGGTTTTCACTGATTATCATGAAAAATCCACAGCTGCTCAAGAGGATATCCTTGCTTTCTCCTAAATTAGTTTTATAGCAATGAGCCTGCCAAACTTGCAGGCTCCATGTTCAGCTTATCAATAACTCAATGTTGCTTCTCTTGCAGAGTTCCCTGAAGAGAAGAGGCAGCAGAGAGATACACAAAGAAAAAAAGACGTTTACCCAGGTATGGTTTTCGTGGTCAAAATCACATGATAAAGGTCCCAAATTTCTTTTTCTGGCTGCTGACAGGGCCATCAGGCACATTAACTAGAGTGCAATTAGACCTTAATCTACTGAGACCTCCTAGAGATAATGTAGAAGCAATTGAGGACACGATGATGATCTCTAAACCACGCAGCTCCTCTATCTGTAGATTCAGGCTGTGGGTTTTCTAGACAGAGAGAAAAATCACCTTTCCTCACAAAGTAATTGGATCACATCTTAGGGACTAACTAAATTTATACATGGTGCCAAAGATGTTGTGCTAATGAGCATCTTGGCAGGCAGTGTGGTTTGCATGCTGCAAAGGCACCTCTCGAGCTCTCGTGGCACACACCAGGGTTTGATCCCTTGTGAACTTCTGCTTCTCCAAGCTGAGGCATGACACAGAGCCTAAGCTACCCACTCACTCTCCTTTTGGACACTGGTTTCACTGGAATTCTGTAGGCTGATTCCCCTCAGGGAAGTGGTCAGCCTGGTTTCCTCTGCTTTTTGTGTTGACTGTAGGAGTTAAAGCTTTTTCCCAGCACCAGTGTGGTTGCTGTTTATAGCTGGAGAGATGGGGATAGTGTTTCACCTTCTAGAGAAAGGAGCCAAGTGTGATGTGATGTCTTTGTTAGAGAAGGGTTGAGCCTCCCCTGCTGCCTCCTCAGCAAGCTTAATGCACACAGCTAAGACCTACAGGTCATCTTTGAGTCAATGGAGTCCTAAAATCATAATAGCCATAATAAATGGTCGAAGCAGGTCCAGGGAGGGCCACAAAAATGATCAGAGGGCTGTTCATGGAGGTTTGTGAGTGGCACTGTCCTTCCTTTCCTCATTCCTGGAAATACAGAGCAGCACAGAGTGATTGTGCTTGATTCCTCTGCCTAAATCCAGGCATTAAGATCAGCTTTGTTTTGCCTTGGAAAGCCTTAGAAAGGATGTAAGAATATTAACTGAGGAACCATGGGTCAGCTCTGCACTACTTGAAGTGATCCCTGAAATTTTCCCAGGGGAAAGGAAGGCTTTATGCTGTGCACACATTGTAACTCCTGGGGATTTGAGCTTGAAAATGAAAACCATTGCAACAGCACTGTGCAAGGTGTCCAATCAGTTTTCTTCAGCAAATTTTTTGGCTAGGAAGGTCTGAGAAACAGCCTTCTGGATTGACATGGTCCAGCATATATCCAAGCTATCCCCCAGCTCTGGGAAGTCTCCAAAACCATTCAGAGGGTGGCTGAGAGCAGAGCATACCACAGCAAGTGTCTGACCTGGTGTACAAACCACCAGGTCCTGGGGCATGGCCCAAAAGACTAGGTGAGGACACAGCCTAGGAGGCTCAAAACTCTGCTCTTTGGGGATACCTAAATACCTAAAATAAGTTTAGATGCCCATTATGTGGTTCCCTCTCTACCTCTCTATGGTGAAGCTGCACCTGGAGTACTGTGTCCAGTTGTGTGCTCCTCAGTTCAAGAGGGCCAGGGAACTACTGGAGAGAGTCCAGCAGAGGCTACAAAGATGCTGAGGGGCCTGGAACATCTCTGTGAGGAGGAAAGGCTGAGAAACCTGGGGCTGTTTAGGCTGGAGAAGAACAGCCTGAGAAGAGATCTTCTCAATGCTGATCAGTATCCTAAAGGGCAGAGTCGCGAGGATGGGGCTGGGCTCCTCTCAGTGGTGCCCAGTGGTAGCACTAGGAGTAATGGGTACAAACACAGGAGGTCTCTTTTGAACTTAAGCAGAAACTTCTTTGCTTGGAGGCTACTGGAGCAGGCTCCCCAGAGTGATTATGGATTCCCTTTCTCTGGAGAGATTCCAGACCTTCCTGGATGTGATCCTGTGCAGGCTAGAGCTGTATCTGCAGTAGTAAATGATCTCCAGAGGTTCCTTTCAACCCCTACCATTCTATATATCATGAGTGAAAAGCAGCTGCAAACTCAGAGTCAGTGCATCCACATGCTCACAGATGACTTACACCAAATGGCAAAAATTGATGTTTTTACTTCCTGAGAGCCCATCATGAAAATTAGCTGGGGCATCACACCCAGTGCAGGGCAGGCTGAGCAAGTAATGCCCGGTGAAGCTGATAGCCTGGAAGCAGTGTAAAAGCAGAACTCGCAGCAGCTCTTACCCACCCACCTCTGGCAGCATTGAAGAAAAAAAGTTTTTTGTTCAGCAGAATTGCAAAACGGAGCCTCTTGGAAAAGCCCAGGCAGCAGGCAAACCACAAAGAAAAGTGGTTCTTCAGCGCAAGGTAGGAGTGCCAGACGCTTGGGTGCTGGTCGTGCTGCCCTGTCCTCAGACGTGCAACGCCAAAGCTGCTTACCTATCTTCTGCCTGGCCGTGGCCTTCAGCTGCTGCTGCTGGTGATGGTGGTGGTAGAGGAGATGGCGTTGGTCTCTATCTATCTTTGTGTCTTCTTGCCAGAAAAGAAATATCATCTTTTGGGGGAATTTTTGATCAGCTCTTCATTCTCATCACATCGTTGACTATTACATAATGATTTGTTCCTTTCTTTTAAGTTTCGTTTCGTTTATCTCCACATTCTACATTTGTCTCAATTAGCCTGCAGGCTCTGCAGGGAGGGATCTGGGGGGTTCTCTTTTTTTTTTTTTTCCCTCCCCCCTCCCTATTAACATCCCTCTGAAGTGCCCTGCAGAGCTGCAGTGCTATTGCATGTGAATAATCACCCTCAGTAATCATTAATTCCCATTTATCCCTAATGATCTCTTAAAGTCCGTGACTAGTACTGTGAGTGGCAAAGCATTTCAGCAGTGCTGTTCCTTCCCTTCTTTCTGTACCATCTGCCCCGCATCTACCTTTTAGGAAAGCAGGTCCTGGATGTGAAATACAGCCAGGCTGTGCCATAGCCCAGCTTTCAGCCCCTGGAATTCAAGCCTCTTATTCTTCCAAAATGGTGGAAAGACTGTTATTCTCCTTTTTCTTTTTTCCCCTCCCCTTTTCTTTTGTGATGGATAGCAAACTGCTCTTAATTTTAGTGATTTAGCCTCTCCTGTAGTTTGCTTTATATGTTAAAACTCCACTTGACTGTGTGGGTATCTCACCCTCTTGTTGTTTCTACCTGGTTTCAACTGATCAAGAAATCACTGATATTTCTGAGCACAAAGTTTCAGAGGGACAGATGCATGAAGGTTGGAGTCCTACCCTTCTGGCATGCTTAGATCTGGCTGATAAATCCCTCCTGACTGTTCTTTTCCTGTGGGAAAACAACCCAAGCAGTCTGGGGAATGGGATTTTTCAGTAGTCATGTTGTTCCCTGGCAGAGAGACAGGGAAGATCTAGAGCTTTCTCACCTTTCCAGTTGGGCTCTGTGTTTAGGAGGTGAGATTAACATCCATCAGCTCTGTTGTTTCGTGTGAGGCTTGTGTTTGTGTCACAAAAATGAACCTAGAGGCAAAACCTAGCAATAAAGTCACTCCATTAAAAGGAGGTGATGATGGTTTTGTCCTGCTCCAACAACACACTAACTCCACAGACACGTTGAGTCATGCAGTGATGCCCAGCAAAAACACCAGGGCCCTAACCCCAAACCCATCAAAACCTTTCCCTTTTCATCAAAAGCTCCAAAATGCTGTCCCAAGTGTGTCTCAGTGACTCTTACTTACATTATTTGATGGCAGTGAGTGTCAGACTGGAGCCACCTCAGAGCCCTGGGTTGGAACCACCCCCTCCCAGTGCTCCCAGTCCTTCCCTGTGGTTATCCATCCAGCTGCCAGCAGTCAGGGAGGTGCAAGAAGCACTGGAAAAAATGCTGGGTTAGAAAGGCAGAATAAGGAACACGTCAGATGTGATTATTTCCAAGCTATTAACAGATAAATAAATAAACTGGAGCAGTGACCCCACTGGTGAGCTCTGACGTGCCTCACTGGTTTGGCAGTAGCTTTCCTTGGGATCTTTGCATTTCCCTAAAAGCCACAGGGCTAAACTGGCTCTAAATAATAGTAAAACCAGAGGGAATGTATTATGCAGCCCTGAGCAAAGATCTTGCTTTCATCATACAACTTTACCCTGCTGGAGCAACTGAAAATTCGGAGTGACTCCAGTGGAGACCGGATGGAGTTCTGACAGGTTTTTTCATCTGATACTTCATTTGCAGTCACAGAGAAAAACAATTTGCAAATGTAGGTGTGAAAAAGAGGGGGAGTGTATGTGAGGAGATGATAAAGAGGAAAAAAAGGCCATCTTCTAGAGGCTCTGCTTCTAATCAATTAGTTGCACCTCAATGGTATTCATCGAAAACTCACATTTCTGGTGCCAGAAACACAAAGACCAAAGTTTTGATCTGATCAAGTTGTGTCTGACTCTTGCTTATGACTGAAAACCACATATTAACAGAAACTTTGGCTATTATTTACTTCTATCATGTGATTTAAGATTTTTTATTATTACTATTTAGCATTTCAAAGTCCCAACCTCTCCATCCCAATCCCAACTACCACCAAGCAAAATCAGTAGGAAAGCTGAGTTCAGAAGGATACAACCAATTACTTTTGTGCCTCTTTAGTTATTAATAGCTGAAATGAAGATATAATTAGTATCTATCAAAACAGAAGGGAGCAAAACTAATCTAAGGAAAGAAAAAAAAAAGGCACAGTGTGCAAGGATTTGTGCTTCAGGAATTAAATAGTCTCGGACTGCTGAGCTATAATTAGTTTTGTAAACGTTTTGGGTGTTTTTTTAACAGCCTGCTCTGGGTGAAAAAGGAAAAGTCAGTCAGGTTTTCCTCTGGATTAGGTTGCCATTCTTAGGAATTACACCAAAACGACGCTGGAGCAAGATGACAGTGCTCCAGAGACTGAAATGAAGTCTCCATAGATAATTGCACATATGCCCACCCGGCCTCCCAACAATGCTATAAAATCTGCCGTCTCAAGAGATCATCTTTCAAAGCCTGCCTGCCATTGTGCTGCTAACGCTGATAAATGTGTCTCTTACCAGGCCAAGTGCCCGGATCTCCATGACAATCCCTGAAAGTGATTCACGCAAGGAAATTGTTCATCGGCTTAGAATTTCCTTAACCTCGCGTCTTGTTTCAGCACAATGCACGCTGGAGCTTTCCTTTGAGGTGCAGCACTCGAAAATGCCCAATGCGCGCACACACAAAAAATCAAAGTCTCGTTCAGTAGCCTGGCGCCCCGTGAAAAGCAGCAGGCTGAGTGCGGGATGGATTTGGATGTGATCGTGGTTTAATGATTTTGGGGTTTTTCTTCCCTTTTGCCCTATGTTTTCACCAATCTCCCATGTGAACAGATGTTTATATCAGAAACAGTAGTCACAATCTGGTCCATGCAGCAGCAGAGACAGCAGTGTGCATCCTATTCCAAAAGCAGGTCAGGCACCCTCCGATTAATAAGAGTAATTAAAGTTTTCACTCTGCAAGGCAACCACGCAGCTTAAAACACCTTGCTTTTTTTTTTTTTGTTTGGGTTATTTTTGTGCTTTCTATCTAGCCTCAGGTTTGGGATTGTGATGAGCAAATCATCAGAGTAGGCTTTGTTTCGTGGTGCTGAAAGGGAGCAAAAGTATCTTTCAACATCGACAGGACAGAAAGTGCTGACAAATTCATGGAGCCTTCTCATCTGAGTCATTTTCCACAAGATTTGCTTGGGTTTTGAGAGAAACCAAGCATTGTGCTGGCACTCTTGCATCACTGAACACTTGCACAAGCACAATTGATTTGTTTTTATCCCCCTCTTTAGCTCTGGTCAAGCTGCTTTGCCAATTTAACCAGAACCAAGCCATGAAACGAGTCAGCTGTGCGATTTGTGCAGCTCTGTGTCTTGTTTGTGTACCTAACAGAGGGTAGGGAGTTGGAGAGTCTGTGAATTAAGCTGTTGATTGTGCTTCTATTATAATTTAATCTCTCTCTTTTCTTTC
>WBNM01024450.1:0-17796 GCA_013399055.1 Ramphastos sulfuratus | reverse complement strand
TTTTTTTTTTTTTTTTTTGGTGGGGGGTGATTATTCTTGGCAGGAGGACAGTGCTGATTTGAAGTGCCAGCTCCAGTTTGCCAAAGAGGAGGCAGCGTTGATGCGTAAGAAGATGGCCAAGCTGGGGAAAGAGAAAGATGAACTGGAGCAGGAGCTCCAGAAGTACAAGTCCATCTATGGAGATGTGGACAGTCCCTTGCCCACTGGGGAGGCAGGGGGACCGCCCAGCACCAGGGAGGCTGAGCTGAAGCTTCGTTTGAAGCTGGTGGAGGAAGAAGCCAACATACTAGGCAGAAAAATAGTGGAACTGGAGGTGGAGAACAGGGGGATTAAAGCTGAGATGGAGGATATGAGGTGCCAGTATGAAAAAGAGTGTCTCAGCAGGGACCACATTTCAAGCATTCCTACCTCACCCTATGGTGACTCCGTGGAGTCAGCCACGGAGCTGCGCCGGCACCTGCAGTTTGTGGAAGAGGAAGCAGAGCTACTGAGGAGGTCAATCTCCGAAATCGAGGATCACAACAAGCAGCTAACCAACGAGCTGAACAAATTCAAGTTCGAGCCGGGCCAGGAACCGGGTTGGTTGGATGAGACGGCATCCAAGTGTGGTGGGACCTTGCAAGAGGAGCTGAAGTCAGCCAGGTTGCAAATCAACGAGCTGAGTGGGAAAGTGATGAAGCTCCAGTATGAGAACAGGGTCCTGATGTCCAATGTCCAGCGTTACGATCTTGCCTCTCACCTGGGTCTGCGCACTTCCAGCCCCAGGGACAGCGACGCTGACAGCGATGCTGGGAAGAAGGAGAGTGACAGCGATGAGGGTCGTCCACCTCAGCCAAAGAGAGAGGGACCCATTGGGGGTGAGAGCGACTCCGAAGACATTTATGAGAAGACCTCAGGTTTTGGGAGTGGGAAACCATCAGAAGTCAGCGACTTGTGCTCCACCGAGCTCATCAGAGTGAAAGAGGACACCGAGTCGCTAATCAATATCAAGCGCGAGGCGGAGCGGCTCGAAAGGACGGTGGAGCGCCTTATCACCGACACGGACAGCTTGATTTATGATGCCAAGGTGCACGTAACCAGCAGCCCATCCGCCCAGCAGGACCTCAGAAGTGGTGACGAAAGAGGAGAAGACAAGTATGAACCTGAGCTTCTGGACACAGTCAACACTAGGATGAAAGCTTTCCGGAAGGAGCTACAGACCTTCCTGGAGAAGGTCGATCACATTGGAGAGGGCCTTAAGGAGCAGATGGAAGACCTTTCCCCTCTTCCCCATCTCACCGAGTCTTCCAGTTTTCTGTCCACGATGACATCCATGTCCAGAGACTCTCCCATTGGTAACCTGGGGAAGGATTTAATCACCGACTTCCAGGTAGGTCAGCCCCACGTTTGCCTTCTTTCTATTTATCGTTTCTCCTTCTTTCTGGCATTGCTACCCTAGAGCTAATTTTCCTCCCAGCTGCTTTGTTATGATTTCAGACCCGCGATGTATTGAAGTGTGTAACGTTAAACACTTTATAGGTTTTGTGATTTTGGTTTTGGTTGTTTTTTTTTTTGTTTTGGTTTGTTTTGGTTTTTTTGGGTTTTTTTGTTTGGTTTGGTTTTGTTTTCTTTTAATTATTTGCACAACTCCTTTGACTCAGAGGTGGTTCCTCGTGGCAAAAAAAAAAGGCTAATCCACTGGTGCTGTAGAGATCTGTCTTCTTTTTTTTGTCCGTAACAGCAGTGCTTCCCTGTGAAAGAGGAGATTAATTAAACGAACCCCCAAAATATAGAAATTCTGATGAATGTCAATTAGCAGCCTTGCTAAGAAATGTGAGGAGGTCTTTATTATGCTCTCTCATCAAAGGGTCAGGCGTGTTCTCAAAAGCCTTGCCAAAAGAACCCAACCGAACGCAGTTTTCTAAGTGATGTGTTTTGAAAGGCCTGCTTACAGCTCACTCCCCTAAGCGAGCAGCGAGTGAGAAGCTCTGTAGCCAACGAAGGACTGCCTTGCCTAAAGCCTTGCCCATGGGCGCATGTCTAAACTGCCACCACTGCCACACTGGATATGGCTTTTCTGCACAGCACAAGTAAGGAAGGAAGAGCCTTGTGTCCCCCGTATCCTTCATGACTTGTATGCTTGCTGTTGGTTTGACTCATGCATCCTCATTGCATGCGCCTCATAACCAGTGTTTGCATTCTTTTTTCCTCTCTTTTTCTCTTTTTTGCTTTTCAGATGTTTCAGCCCATCATTTTGCTCATCCTCATTTTGGTTTTGTTCTCTTCACTCTCTTATGCCACTGTATTTAAGTTGGTTTTTCTGTTCACGCTTTTCTTTGTCTTGTAGTTTTTTCAGTCGTCTACCTTACCCATTTTGGTTTTCTTTATTCCCTCCTGTCCTTTTGTTTTTTCGTTGTAAACCGCCCATGCACCTAACAGTCCAAACTGAGGGATCAGATGACGTGGCAGCTCAAACAAGATCGTGGAGAGGAGCAAGAGATTCACCACCAGCGAGCCACCACCGACCCACACCGCAGAGCTGATGGAGACATTAAACTCTACAGGCCAGGAGACAAGGGCTGTTTCAGTCTAGAGGTCAGCACAGCAGCCCACCTTACTCACTACCTCCTGCTGCCTTAGCCAGGAGATGAGTAACAGGAGCCAGGGGTTGGGGGAGTAAATTGGACCAAATGCAGCGCCCCTCTTGTGAAATTTATGGTCGACCTCTTTTCCCCCTTAGCAGTTTAAGAGAAGCAAATTGGTCCTGACTTTAGGCTCATCACCCTGCCCCCAGTAGCTTGGCAAAATGGGAAAATACAGCTCAGGGATCTGCTGCAGTTGAGAAATGAAAGATCTCTATAAGAGGTTGTAATCCCTCTTGTGAGATCATGCTTTTAGATTTCACCTTGTTGGGTATTTTAAATCTGGGAAGGTCTACAGAGAGCTCACTTTGCATTTCACCTGGCAGTAATCTGCACAGGAGAGAGTTTGATGCTGGTGTGCACGGTGCTTCTCAATAGAGAGCACAGCACCCCACAGCCTGCCAGAAAGACTTGTTTAAAACAGAATTCTCCCTTGTTTGGGTTGTTGAATACTTTTCCATTTTTCAAAAGCATCAATCAGTTTTTATTTCAACCTCCATCCATGCAGAGGCCATATCCGCCTCAGTAAACATCTCCTTAGCTGCTTTCTCGTGCACATAGGCTGTCCAGACACTACAGCTGGTCCTGAAGAAAAAAATTTCAAATGCCTCTTCAGAAAGGTGAGCTTGGAGCACTGAAAAAAACATTTTTGCTGGCCACTGGGAAGCCAAATCCACTTTGAATCTGTTGTGTTTAGAGGAACTGCTAGTGAGGGAAGAGTTTTCATTTGGTTTTGCTTCTAAAGCAGTAGAAAGCGAGGTAGGGAGGAAAGGCTTCAAAGCAGCTGATGGGCAAGCAGCACCCTGCTGTAATGAATATCAAAAGGAGAGTGGCCTTCAACTTAACACAGGTAACTCTTTGCTGATCTGGTTTTATTTGGTTTAAATGATCCTGCCAGTGCCGGATTTTGGTAGCAGTAGAATAATTAATTTGTTCAACAACTTCTCTTCCAACTTTTCACTTTTACCTGTGATAGTAAGCCTCAGGAAGGATACCTGAAAAACTCAGGACACCTTAAGTTTCTCACTGAAAGGTGAAGTCTTTCTTCCTCAGCTGTGAAATGGAGCCATGAGATAGAGAAACTTTATCCTTCAGTGTGGTCCCTTGTGGAGTTGTGTTGGTCAGCAGTTGCTAGAGTGCTTTGGGTTGGAAGGGACCTTGCAGTCAGCAGGGACATCTTCAACAAGACCCAAAACCCTGAACAACCTGATATGGAATGTTTTCAGGGATGAGGCTTCTACCACCTCTTTGGGCAACCTGGGCCAGTGTTCCACTATTCCAAGTGTCAAAAAATTCTGCCTTAGGTCAGAAAGTGACCACAGCAAATATTTGCAGTATTTCTGTTCCAATCCTGTCATCTTTTTCAGTTCCTCCTTATCTTAGATCAACTTTGTTACTATACTAAGCTCTGTGTATGTGAGCACTCTGTTAGGATTAGAGATTTGGGTCACTTTGACACAACATCTGTTTTGTCCTCTCCCAGGATGGGACCATGTGTCCAGGAAACTGTGCTTAAACAGAGGCTGGGTAGTTTTCCCAGCATAGCCTGATAAGAAACAAGCCAGTAATCATAACCAAAGGTAGAGATTAGCCAGTTTAGGTCCAGATATGCTCAAAAGATGAGCAAGGCTGGGGCTGAAATGACCTAAGCAGAGAAAACTGTTGAAGATCAAGATGATGATTTCAGTCAGGTTTGATTAAACAACAAAGAACGTTACACAGCTTCATGCTAAAACTTGGCTGTGGGTGGTCAGCCACTCGAAATCTTATCGTCTGTAACAGTCAAACCCAAGTGAAGCAGAAGATTACTCCAAATAATTTTGTATTTTCAGTCCTTTTGTTTTTCATTTCACACACTCTGCTAGCAAAAAGTGCCATTTTTTTTGTGCCAGATGAATGAGCTAGGAAAAATATTACTCAAATACCAAAGTATTTTTTACTACTGTATTTTTTACTACTACAGAGATTTGAGGTGGAGCCTCCAACCTTTGAATGCTCACAGCAGAGATGGCTACACCTAAGCTGTTACCTGCTTTAACTAATGAAATGGGAAATTGGACAGCACTGACTGATGATCTTCTTGCTGTGTATGGACTTTGAGCATGAGACCAAGACATTTCAGCAAGGCAAATGTTTTCCTTTTCAGCAAGAAAAGGCCATTTTTCTAAATTCACTTTTTTCCAAGCCTAATTTTAAACATTTTTTTTTCCCAAGCAATGCTGAGCAGCTCTCATTTAACCATTTTTATTTCCCCCGGCTTTAAAAATGAGCATCGTGGGAGCCTAATTTGTTTGATTAAACACAATACATGCAGACTGATTTGTGCTTAAAACTACCCTGTAGCCTTAGCTGTAAACATCTGCCTTTGTTTGGAGCTTCACACTGCAGTTGTTAGTGCAACAGTATTATTAGAATGTATTTGCATATTAAAGAGGTGGGTTCCAGTCACAGACCAAAGGAAATTACATCTTGAAATTGCCTTCAGAGCAGGGCTTTGTTTTCTTGCTGGAAAAAAAAAAAAAAAAGCCATTCAGCTGTTGTTGCAGGATGATGGAGCCCATTGGGGTGGATGTTGGATCCATTATTCATGATTTGAGCAGAGCTGGGTTATGATGGGAGGGGGGAAGTCATTCTTTAGCATCCAAAGAAAAAGTGAGGGAACAAGTGAGAATTGCCCTAAAAGACACGGAGGAACTAAAAAAGGTAACACAAATGTTTCATGGAGCAAACAGCACAAATCAAAAGATTACTATGGCAACAAATGGGAACCAGTGGGAAAAATGGGAAATCATTTTTCATCTGTTGAGTTTTAGCCTTATTCCCAATGGACTATCCATAAACAAAAGCCAGCTTCCTTAAGCTGTCTCCTCCTGTTTATTTAGAAACAAGAAAACATTCTTGAGAAGAAAAAAAAATTGCTCTTTTAAATAGTTTGTTGCACTATTTGATACCTGCTGCTTTGAAATGGAATCTGTATCTCCTAGCTCTGGGTGTTCCTTCAGAGGGCATCAGTTCTACCCTTACATGAGTAAGAACATGTCAGACTCATCATTGCATTTCAGAGTTGGATTATTTTCATATCCAGCTTTTAAAGACTTAGCAACATTTGGGTTTGTGTTAGAAAAATGCCACAAAATCTCTGATACTCTCAAGTTATGGGAAATGAACCAATGAAGCAAAACTCACTTAAAAGGAGCAACTGTCACTAGAGAATTAACACAAATGCAGATAGGCCAGAGAAGGTGAGAGCATAGCTTAAGAACTTTTCCACAAGGTCTAATAATACAACTGGAAGACCTCGTGCTGGAGAATAATTTCTCCTGGGCTATTTTCAATCTCTTTCTTCATTTTCCTTACTCGTCACGCCCATGAAAAAAAAAAATCAGACATCTCCATTACTCTGGGTTAAGTGTGGACCAACCAGACACAGTGATGTACAAGTTAGGTAAATCACTTTATTTCACTGCTTTGAACTTCTGTATGGACCCATTTGGGATATGCAAGGAGAATTTTGGTCTATATTTTGAATGTTCTGGGTTTAGGTGGTTTTGGTGTGTCTCTGCTCCTTCCGTGCGGTTTTCCTATTTGTGAGCCAACAGCTCCAAGCCATGTGCTGAAAATTTACACACCCTTCTCTCTTGCCCTGATTTAAGGTTTTGTTTACTCAGAAAGGAAACAGCAAATGTTTTTGATACATTGTGATTTTTTTTTTTATTGCTCCTGAAAAATAAGCCCAAACCAACAGATGAGGACCACATAGAAAGTTTTATCTCCTTAGTGTCCTCTATTCCTCCAACGTGAAATTGTGGGAAGAAGACAAACTGGTGTTGCCTGTATTCCTTCCCACCAAGATTAGGGGCAGCAGGAATAATTTACTTTGGTGAATTGTATTCTTCTTTGCTATGCAAGATTCCATAAAGGTTAACAATATAATGGCTTAAAAGGCCTTTTATGATGTAAATCTGGATATCCCGGTAGACCTAACTGAACTGGGCGAGACTTTGTGTACTATCCATACAATGAGATGGATTTGTAAAGGCTTGGAGCAAAGTGTTCTGCTTTCTCCCCAAATCAGAGACTCTTCTTATAACCACAGACAAATAAGCACACAGCTGCCTGTTGGACACCAGCAAATGGAATAGATGTCATTTGTTTTTAAGGGGTGAGGAGAAGAGTACAGCTTTTAAGGGGTGAGGAGAAGAGTACATCTTCAGAAGCAGCTTCTGAGAATTCAGTTAGATGCTTATTGCATGGGAAAAAATGTACTAAAAACAGGCACTGGGAGTTCATATCTGGTCTGGTTGATTGCACACATGGGATGGTCAGATATCGTGTGAAAAAGTTGCTTTTCTAGACTGTGTGGTCAAAAGCAAGGTCCAAATTTCAAAGCATTGCAACATAGGTGTAATGAGGAGTGCTAAATGTTAGGTGAACGATGTAAAATGATCATCTTTTGGCTTCCTGGAATTACACAATCTCCACTGCTGGAGAGCATCTTTCATCCCTGCCTCTTCAGGCCTTATTTTGCTCCATCCCTTCTGGAAGAAAAAATATCTGGGGAAAAAAAAAAAAGATAAATTTGATGTTCACAGTTGTTGCCTATAAGCCAATGCAGTTTGCAGGCAAAATGAGGTTGTCACTAGCTATGGTAAAATGGAGAAAAAACAGAGAAGGAGAACCCAGCCATACCTTAAGGTGCATGTTACTCATGTAGAAACAAGTCTGGCAGAAATGTGGGATGGGGTGAGCTGAGAGGGGCAAAAAGGGCAATGAGAGAGTGGTGGTGAAGCCCCCAAAGCATGGATGACTTTTCTCTGCGCATCCTCTTGAGGTAAAGACATCGGTATGGATTACCTTGTTCTGGAGTGATAACAGGTGAGAGAAAAGGACTTGGCAGAAAGACTTGGCACTGCCTGTGCAGGAGGATGGGAGTGGAAGCAGATGTGGAATTGTGAGAATTGGGCTACCTGGGAAACTGTCAGTCGGTGTCGAGCTGTGGGTGAAGTGTTTCTGTGGCGTCGTGATGGAGTAGCTCGAGCTCGTAGCTCCTGTTGGGTTGTGTTTGTACGTCCTGTGTTAGTGAGTTTGTGTCTGTTCCTGTGCTGTCGGTGTGGTGTGCAGTGGCCACCGTGGTTGGGGTGGTTTCTGTTCCTCGTGTAGTGTGTTGCTTGGTAAGGACAAAGGCAACAAAGAATGGAAGTTGGGAGGTTATCAGTTTCTCATTTTGTAGCAGCTCCAAAGCAAAACAGTTGTGCCACAAAGCACACCCTGCTGAGCATATCACAGGGACCTGATTTCCACCCATAAACATACAGATAGCTCATATATCCCTCTAAGTATAGACACAGAGACATCTATCAGTAAAGCATCAGGTACTGCATATACACATACCACAGGATGCATTTCTGCATACTCTTTGTTCACAATCCAGATGTTCAGCAGCAATCTATTAGGCACTTAAGCAGCCTTATCTCCTTTAATTTGAGCACTGCAAATCCCTCTGTGCCTGGCAGAAAGGACATGGTATGAAATTATTGACTACAAAGAGTCTCCAGGTTGCACTGGAAGGGAGAAGATGCATTCATGCATCAACTGCTTTTCAACATGTTGACTTTTCTCTTTATAAAGATTTATTAGCCTTAAAGAGGCAAAAAATTTGCACTGCCTAATGTGCAGTCTCTCTGCCTTCATCACTTATTTAATCTCTTCCTAATTCCAGCAGTTGTCACACAGTCCCAAGCACCCAACTTGGCTTTACATGGGCTACATGGTAAAAAAATTGAATGAATTATTAACAATTTCTTTGCCCTAATTCTGCAGGCTTATGGTGTTGTCCATGCACACCTAACTAGGTAATACAATTAATTCTAGTCTGAAGGAGAAAGAAAGAAAAAAAGAAAGATATCTTTACAAATCCTTGTTCATTGGGAAACACAAAAGAGAAATTAATAGTGAAACATTCAGACTTTACCTTCCTGCTGGCTTTTGCTGCTCACATCCAGGCTCCAGTTTTTTTTCAGGAATCCCAAGAATCATAGAATCATTTTTGGCTGGAAAAGACCTCTGATATCATTGAATCCAATTGACCTAACACCACCATGGCCATTAAACCATGTCCCAGAGTGCCATGAGCAAACATTTTTGAACATCTCTGAAGTACAACAATATTTCTATTTACATATATAACTCTATGATTGTAGGGAGAGTTAAGATCAGGGATTCTTGCCCATGTTGTATCTGTTTTCAGCAGATCAGCTTTGCATGATTTTGGCCTACTTTGAATTCATAACAAGAAAACACACACTTGTTAATTACACCTGAATTAGCTAGGTACATTGGTTCTTATTTGCCCTATTCTCAAAGGATCTTGATCAGAATAAAACAATGCAAAAATGTCTGATACAAGTAATGTTTCCTCCATTTGTTGAGAAGAATTAAAATGGCCATTTACAAGTGATGGTGCAAAAGCAGCAAATCCCATTGCAATCCCTTTCCAAATTTATTTGTGAGACTGAATTTTGGCCTCGTGCAGTACTGAATGTCTGCAGGCACATTAAAGCTGAAGATGACATCGATCGGTGATGTTCTCCTGGTCCCTTTATGTGTATCTCTCAAAGGGCTGGAAGTGTCTTCTGCTCAGGTACAGAACAGACCTGCACAAGTCAATAAGTGAATCAAGTGAAAAAGGAACTTTATTAAAACCTAGGCAGATTGGAGACTTTAGTGGAGAGGAACCTCCTGGAGTTCAAGGGCAATTGTAAGGTCCTGCACCTGGGAAGGAATAACCTCATAGATCAGTACAGGTGAGGGGTGAGCTACTGGAAAGCAGCTCTGTGGAGCAACCTGGGAGTCCTGGAAGACTAAGAAGTTCACCATGAGCTAGCAATGTGCTCTTGTGGCCAAGAAGGCTAACGAATGTCCAGGGGTCCATTAAGAAGAGTGGGGCCAGTAGATTGAGGGAAAGTCTCCTTCCCTTTTACTCTGCCCTAGTGAAGCCACATTTTGGGTATTGGGTCCAGTTTTGGGCTCCCCAGTTTGAGAGAGACAGGGAACTGGAGAGAGTTCAGTAGAGGCTACAAAGATGCTGAGAGGCCTGGAGCATCTCTGTGAGGAGGAAAGGCTGAGAGACCTGGGGCTGGTTAGCCTGGAGAAGAGCAGCCTGGGAGGGCATCTTCTCAATGCTGATCAATATTTAAGGGGTAGGGGTCAATAGCATGGGGGCAGACCCTTTCCAGTGGTGCCCAGTGGCAGGACAGGGGCAATGGGCAATAAACTGCAGCACAGGAAGCTCCATCTGAACATAAGGAGAAACATCATTGCTGTGAGGGTGACTGAGCAGTAGATAAGACTGTTCAGAGAGGTTGTGAAGTCTCCTTCTCTGGGGAGATTCCAAACCTGCCTGGACATTGCAATCCTGAGCAACCTGCTGTGGGTGACCCTGCTTTAGGAGGGGGATTGGAGTAGATAATCTCTGGGGGTCCCTTTCAAGCCACCATGCTGGAATTCTGTGGACTGGGAGGATCCAGAAAACATAGAATCATAGAATAGAAAGGTTGGAAGGGACCTCAAGGATCATCTAGTTCCAACCCCCTGCCATAGGCAGGGACACCTCCCACTAGTACAGGTCACTCAAGACCTCATCCAACCTGGCCTTGAACACCTCCAGAGGGGGAGCAGCCAGAACATCCCTGGGCAGCCTGTTCCAGTGTCTCACTATACTATATGTATAGTACTTTCATTTTCAACAAAGTATGGTCATGCAGGTGGGGTTTGGGATGCTTGCATCTGCTTTATCTCCTTTTTCCCTGGAGGACAAGAGGAGAGGCTATTCCGGTGACAAATAGGTTGTGAATAACCAAAAGTCTCCGAGGAAGAGCTGCCACAGCCTGAATAGCAGCAGCAGCTGGTCTGGCTCACAGGAAGCAGGAGGAGTGCCCAGAAAGAGGAGATGAGTGCCAGGGTTGATGTTGGAAGGGAAATAGCAACTCAGCCCCCAGGAGTGGTCCCACAGCCAGCATTGCATCATTGCAGCTGCTGAGATGGAAGTTCACTGGACTTCTGCCAGCAGAGAATTTGGGATTATACTTCAAAGCCTGAGGTGATCCCTTCTTTAAATGTGTGTTTACTCTGGTTAAGTAGGAATTTGGTGCTGTAGTGATTTCTGTGGTCACACACATGAAGAAGACAGCACCTGTCCAAGCATGACCTTTGGATAGGCGACTCAGGGAAAGATTCTAAATGAAGGGCATGGAAACTTTTGGTCAAGGATATAAGCACCAGAAGGTTAACTACCATAGTATAAGTAATCAAGTCTGACTTATTGGGTCTTCATTTCTGAATTAAGTAACTTTCAGAAGTAAAGTGAATGCCAGACTTAATAAGAACACAAAACTGAAACTATGAGGATCAAAATAGTATTGGACCTGAAAGAGGAGAAACTTAAGCATCTTGGTCAGATCTCAGGATCACACAGCTTATCACCATGACATTTGTGGAGTAATTAGTCTGAGTAGGAATCACAGAACAAAGTTGACTTGTGCAGAGAGCTGCCCTGTATCTGAAGATAGAGACCCTACGTGTTCAGTTGGTTTAATGAACCTTATCCCATTAACTGCCTAATCAGAAGTGTGGCACATGAATAAATAATTTGGTTCAATTAGATGCATCTTCTGCAGAAATGTTAAAATTTTGTAGCTTTGTTGGTTGTAAATACACCACTGAGCAAACGTCACTGACGCTGTGCTGTCTCAGCTACTCAAGTGCAAACCCAGAGCAGAGGAGACCTGAAGGGAATATCCAACATGTAACATCAGCATCCCAACATCAGTTTGCAGAAGGAGGCAATTCCCACACACTTGGAGGCCCTGAATGTGTGATTTAGGGCACTACTGTGTTTTGCTTGCACACTGTGCTTTGGTGTGAAGTCTTGCTAACCGTGAGTCGTGCAGATGTCTGTCCTGCAGTCCTTTGCCTTTTGTCCTTGAATTTTTAACACCATGGGGACACATTTTCTGCTAAACCTATCCCTTTGTCCTGCTGCTCAGCTCAGGGATTCCCATGTTTTACCTGTACAGAATGTATCGATACAGGAGCTTCAGGCTCAGCTTGAGCAGGAGACAAGACTTCACCGAGAGGAGCAAGAAAAGTTTACAGAGAGGATCATCCAGGTAAATACGAAACCCACCTCCTGGGAGAGATGTGTGACCATGATGTGTGGCGTGGACCTTGTTTCTCAGCACCGTGGGCACACGTGGTTGTGCTCCTTTGGCCTTACCTGAGTAAATGAAGAACCTGGAAGGTGGGGCAATGTGAACTCCAGCCTGTTCTGTCACCTTGAATCCGGCTTCTCTGCTTTTTGGAGAGAAGTCCTGTCCTCCTCTGTGCAGGGCATGCCAAGGTGGAGATGTGAAATACTGCATGGGGAAATGTGGCAGCCCCTTCAACTCTCAGTGAGCACTGTTGGTGCCTAAATCTAGCCCATTCTAGCCCAGAGGAAATCCAACACTATTCAGTCAGAGGAGCTGTAACCAAGACACAGCGCAGAACTATTTTATTTCTTGATACCACATCCTTCCAACCCTCTTATTCCTAAGTGGTAAATGTTTTGAAGGCTGCAGCAGGTTAGTTCATCATTCTGTGATCTCTAGCTCCAGAGCAAAACAGAACAACATCTATGCTTAATTTTTGCAGGCTGTTTGGCTCTAAACTAAAGACTTCTTTTAAAATTTACTTCATTCAGTATAATTGTTGCACAGTATAAAGCATTTTCCCTTGTGCCACCTAATCTCATTATGCTCAACTGGTATCTCCCCTTTTTTCTCATAAGTAGCTTTAATTTCCAGTTGGTCTCTACAGGAGCTTTCTTGAGGCTTTTGAAGGCAATCACCAAACTGATTTCCTTCATAGTCACCTAGCCCATGAAGGCTTCTTGGAAGCTCTGCTTGCCTCTTAAAGTTCTTTTCTTTTGCAATAGCTCTCCATTGAAAAAAAAAAAGCTCCAAAATGTAATACTTTATGAAGCTACCTCCACCAGAGTCTTCTGCAAGAATTTGCCACCATGGGGACTTGGATCATAGTAAAAACAATCAAACAGGCAGCAAAATCAAAGCTATCTATTGCTGTTGGCAGCCAGTAGAAGCAGAAGAATAAAACCATCTTCTGGATTCTTCTTTTTTTCCCAGATTATGCCCATCCTGTTGCTATTGTGCCTTTCTCATCACCTTCCAGGATTTCTGGTGGAAATGACTCAGATCTTTGCTGTATCAAACCATCACTTTGTTGGGTGGAAGAACTGAATCAATACAAAACTTACCTGTTTCTTCCCATAAAAGTTAAATTTAAAATAATTTCTTTTTGTTTTGCTTTGTTTTTTTTTTTTCACTATTTCATTTATAGAGATGTTTAATGACATCAAATCAAAGTGTGCCAGCAGTGCACCATCTCCACACATCTTCTTAGAGACCACATATGTGAATTTGGGGCCCTTATGGCTGATTTTATTCCAGATTACTTTGAAGTTGCATTTGAAACCCAATTTGAAATTTAAATTTAATTGTGATTTTTATATTTTTTTTTCCTAAGGCATAGTAGCATTAATGCTGAAAATTCACATTATTCCAGAGCATATCATTTAAAGGGCAGGAAGGTCATTAGTAAAACCATCCCCAGTCTGGACTAGTAGCCTGTGCCAGAAGCATCTGGATGTTGCTATGCAATTCAAGCTATTGCTTGGTAGCAGTAGTAATTGGTAGAGGATGTCCTGAAGAATCATCTCTGAAAGTATTCTTCATTCCTTTGTAGATGTTGTTTGTCACAGGGTGTGTTTGTGTGGTTTGAAATCATTGTGGTCATCAGTGTATGGTGGCTTTCATAGATTTCATCATCTATGGAGCTGGTCAGCAAAGGGCAAGGGTGGAAAACAGCAGAAACACCTGTAAGCAGTGGCTCTCTACTCATTTTTCATCTGCCCTTTTATGGTCCATGTGGACCACAGCTTGCTTGAAGTGGAAAGACAATCTCATCCAAGATGAGGTGTTGTACAACTAGCTTGTACAAGTGCTGTTGGGCACAGGTCATGCCATGGTTTGATTTTATTCACAGAGGGAGTTCTCAAACATTGGAATGGTCTGCCCAGGGCAGTGGTGGAGTTGCTATCCCTGGAGGGGTTTAAGCAGTGTGTGGACCTGGTGCTTAGGGACGTGGTTTAGGATTGACCCTAATAAACTGACTCAAAGGTTGGACTGGATGGTCTTGGAGGTCTCTTCCAAGTGGATGTTTTCTGTGATTTCACAGAATCATAGAATCAGCCAGGTTGGAAGAGACCTCCAAGATCATCCAGTCCAACTCATCACCCAGCCCTATCCAATTTGGACCTAGTGAAGGAAAAGTCATATTTAAAGAATAAATATTTCAGATGGCCTTGTGATGAAACAGATGTAATTATAGATGTGCTCCAAAGAATGAACTTCTCTTGGTGCTTCTAGTGCTGAACTGGAGACATGCTGAGTGTTGATTTGCAGTTCCTGTGTGTGCCTCTGATGTGGTCACATCAGAATCAGGAACTGTTTAAATCCTTCAGATGCCTCCAAGTGTCAAGTGTGAGAAGTGAAGGACCAGTAGTTGTATTTGAGATGCTGGATGTGGTTTGTTCAGAAGCATTGCCCTTCTAGAAGCAGAGGGAGATGTGGCCACAGTGGAAAGAATGAGTCTGAGGATAATAGAAGAGGCAAGGACAATATTCCAGGTTGACTGAAGGGCAGCTGTGGTCCCACCTTGTGGGAATGCCTGCAAATGCCTTTAGCAGGTGTGATATGTGCAGCAGTGTAGGGTGGAGGCTGTGATGGGAACACACTGCAGGGGTACTATCAAGAGAGGGAGGAGATGTGTGGTATGAAACATTTAAGCAGCAGAAGAGGTCTTGTACACCTTTGAAGTAGATATCCAGCAGGTTACTTGGATGTGGTTATCTAAGCAAAGCTTATCTGCTGCTGTCCTCTTTGTTTCAACTGCTGAGCAACTTACTGAGCCAAACACACTAGCTGCTCACTCCTGATGAGCATTAGAGGTTTGTCTAACCCAGCACATCTCAAAGTCCTGGAGGCACCATCCCAGGACACCACCCCACTGACATGGTGTCTGTCATTCCATTAAAGCTGGAGGAGGAGCATTTGCAGACCCTGCGGAGGAAAGACTTGGAAGTGCAGAGCTTGACTTTGCAGAACAAACTGGAGGAAAAGACCTGGAGCCAGGAGAAAAGCCTGCTGCAGCAAGAACTCAGGCATTTCAAGCAGGACACCTTTCTGCTGTATGTCAAACTGAAGTGGCTGCTCAAACACTGGCGGCAAGGCAAGCGAATGGAGGAGGAAGGGGAGGACGTGCTAGAGGTAACTGTCCCACCTTATTCACCCAAGGAGACTGAGTGGTGGGGTGCTGGAATGTCCCCTCTTGAAGTGTAGACTACAAATGTGATGTAGCAGCAACAACTTGATAGTTGCACATAAATGTAAAGGAGGCTCAAGTTAAACATGCCTTTGGTCGAGTGGGCTTGTGCTGAAGAATATTGGGTGTGATGTTATAGATCACTCATCTTCACATCTAAACCCTTAACCTGTGCAAACATCTGGTCCTGAAAAACTCCCTTACACTGAATTAAAATTTAATTGGGCCTCAAAGATATGACTCCTGAATAATTTTTGAAAGGGAAAAAAAACAAACAACCAAAAAAAACCCCAAACAACACTACCAAGCTGATGGAGGCAAATCTGTTTGGATGGGTTGGGTGCTGCTGTGTTTCTCATGGTGTGCACGGTGTGTTCCTTCAGCACTACAGATGGAGGGATACTCTGCTTGCATGTTGACAGAATTATGCAGCTTCTTGTGGGAACTTGGAGTGAATCCTTCCCTTTTTTTGTCCCTCTCCTCTGTACACACACATCTCTGACTGCTGGTAGTCATCACAGTGATTTTCCAATAGCAACTAAATTAAGACCAGGGCTTTCAGGAGTACAGAACAACCTGGAATCCCCAAGATGACACATCTCAGCAGGGGTGTGATTGCCAGCCAACATGCACTGGTAAAGAAAGGTGCTGCTACATCATGTTGAGTTGCACATCCCCGATTGTCATTTGCTGCGGAAGTCGTAAGTGTCATTTTATACAAAGTCCTTCAGAACAAACAGATTTATTTGGCAGATCCATGTTGTTCTGAAGCTATTTGCTAAGGCAACTAAGTAATTTTTCCCCTAATTTCTCTGTAATTTCTCCTGATCATTGATTTCTGATCCTTACTTGCCCGGTGCTTTTTCAGTGTTTGCTGCACTTGGCAGCACAAGCAACCTTTCAGGTCTGGCAGGAGTATGCTGAAGTTGAATGCTTTGCATTCTTAGATAAAACAAGGGATGAAAATCTTCACCTTCATCTGTAGTGGTGATGAAAACTAGAAACAAGAGATGAGTAGCTATTTAGAAATAATTTGCTTCTACTTTATTTCAGCAGGACTAATTTGCCCCTCTCTAAACCAGTTCATCTTCTAATAGCAAAATAGCTTTCATCTTTTTCACCGATTGGATTTTGCTGCTGGTTACTGTAGCACCAACCCTCCTCCATCCGTTGGAGTCGTGTGATTTGCTTATGTATCAGAGAATGAAGTGGTAGCTTTGAATACTTCCTGATCTCCATCCCTTCAGCAGGCAGCACAGCAGTGTCTCATGTAGTTTTTCATTAAGGAATGATGGATGGCATCCATCGTGCCGCAGACGCCCACCACCCCAGCTGCAAGATCTCCTCTCGCGCAGGGCTCCACAGTGTTGTGCTCACAGATGCAACGTGTTGTATATCACCCAGAGACCATTTCCTGCAGCCTACAGAACAGAACTCACTATGTCCCACCACGGAGATGCAGGGGAAGAGAAACAGTCCCTCTTCCTTAGCCCTTCAATAGAGTTCTGTCCCCTCAGAGCGCTGATGTGTCCCACCTCTTCCATTCTAGAGCGAGCACCCCGAGGCCCTCCCAGACTTTACCATTCAGTCTGAGCAGAAGGCAGATGATGCAGAAAGAGATGAGGAGGAAGAAGATGTTGTGTTTCCACTGACAGATTTCTCCCAGCGTCCCACCACGGAGAGCACTGATCATGGACCACCCCTGCAGACCGCAGAGCTACTGCAGCAGCAGAAGCAGGTACTACACCAGTTGTACGTCATGGGCTTGCAAACCAGGGCAGGGGGTTTCCAAGGGAGTTCATTTTCTTCTGCTGCTGTGCTAAATCACCTAGAATCATACTTGTAAAAATACTTCTGGCCACACAGCAATTACAGTGGATTTCATCCATTAGATTTATATTTAATCAGGAGCCACGTGATTGCTGTTCTGCTGCTGGCAGATGCTATCAGTGAAAAATCCCATTTCCTCTGGTGGCTGTTTGCCCAGAAACATCTATCACTATGTGAGGGTTAGCAGAATTAACATGCTCCTCTTGCCTGAGCACATCTATTGTCTTCTCCTGTCAAGCTTTTAGCAAGAAGAGGTGATTTTATTTCCATTCAATAATTTAAGAACCTAGCACATGTATTTAATCTTTCCTTGGAGATGGTGGGAAAACAGTGGGAAAGTTCCTTCCTGTCACTGGGCTTGTTTTCTAATGCCTAAAAACAAATCACACTGACTTTTCCCCATGAGTCACCTGAGACTGTGTGTCTCAGGGCAATGCCACATATCCCAGGTTTTTCCTTTCTGCAGTTAAATCCCAACAGTTCTAATGATAGTAACAGCAAACATTCAAAGGAGACAGACTTAAAGCTTCTGGGTGCATTAGAAGGGCTGTGGCTAGTATGTTGAGAGAGGTTCTCCTGCCCCTCTACTCTGCCTCAGTGAGGCTGCATCTGGAGAACTGTGTCCAGTTCTGGGCCCTTCAGTTCAAGGACATAGAACTGCTTGAGAGAGTCCAGCACAGAGCTACAAAGATGCTGAAGGGAATGGAACAGCTCTCTTACGAGAAGAACTGGGGCTGTGCTGCTTGGAGAAGAGGAGACTGAGAGGTGACCTCATCAATGTTTATAAATATATAAAGGGTGAGTGTCAGGAGGCTGGAGCCAAGCTCTGCTGGGTGATGCCCAATGACAGGACAAGGGGCAATGGCTGGAAGTTGAGGCAAAGGCAGTAAACATGAGGAGGAATTTT
>WBNM01024448.1:0-14164 GCA_013399055.1 Ramphastos sulfuratus | reverse complement strand
TCTGAGGAGAGCAGAGTGAAGAGTAAAGAGTCATCTCGACCATTCACTCTCAGTAAAATCACATTCACTGGGTATAGTATTGTTGTTGTTTTTTGCAATTCCCTACTCCAGTGATGTTTATACCCAAACCCACTCCTGCCTACCTCACCAGGCAGAGAGGATTAGAATTTCTGTCACGTAGTATTTTCCTATTTTTCTCTGTACTCTCAGCATGATAGACTCTTAGTTCTGTCAATTCCTGTTCAAACCATAGAACAGCAGTAATAAAGTATAGCAGGAGTAATGTTGCACAACAAAACTACACAAGGGCACACGTGACTAAGATGCACACACAAAAATCTAGTGTGAATATGCTAACACACAGCTACTGCAGCATGCACTGGACACTGCTCAGTATTTACACAAGGCAGTCCTAAAGGTTATTTGCAATGACATTACTACACTAAAACAGATATGAAAAACAACTGCAAGCATCCCAGTGTGGCTGAACACCTGGTGTGGCCACCAGCATATGTGCAGCAGGGCAGATTTGAGCAGACCACCCTTAGCTGGGTAATGAATCCCCTGGCACATTGCTACTGGTCGTGACCAGGCAGCCCTCCTCCAGCACGCTCCTGCTGCCGGAGCATCGCTTATGACTAGGGAGCCAAAATGCTCCTGGGAGCAGGGCCAGGTTTGTGTCATTAAAAACAAAAGAAATCCCAACAAATCACATACTTCAGGGATTGAGTGTAAGATGTCCTTAATATTTCCAGTAATTCATGTTGAGGCTGTAGCTACTGTTCTGGCACTTTTCAAAAGCAAGAATGAAGAGAGTCATTTCCAAGGAAGGAGAAACACAGCTCTGACTCTCTGCTGATCAGGAGTCTGGCAGATTGTGCACAGCTCCAGCTGAAGAGCCTGCAGACCTACAGACTGCACAACATTAATGCCACTGAGGACTACTTGCCTTTAGCTTAGTCCAGCAGACTTGGTAATATTCAGTTATTCATTGCTCTCTTCTTCAGTAGCAAGCAAATCAGTAAGCAAGCAAAGCACATGAGCTCAACCACCCAATTTCTTCCAGAGGAAAGGGAACACATGTCTGTGTAACACAGGAGACAAAGTAATGCAGCTTTTTTCCCCATGCTAATAAATTTAGGTTGGGAAAGCATTATTTCTCCAAACAACAGAGTGCCACCCAGAGAAGAGCAAGGTCTGTTTCCATACACATAAATCACAGACTCAANCTGCACTCACACTGCAGCCTCATCTTGAGCTTTTCATCACCCCAGACCCCCAGGGCCTGTTCCTCAGGGCTGCTCTCAGCCATTCCCCACCCAGCCTGGAGCTGTGCTTGGGATTGTGCCTACCCAGGTGCAGGACCTTACACTTGGCCTTGTTGAATGTCATGAGGTTGGCCTGGGCACACCTCTGCAGCCTGTCCAGCTCCCTCTGAATGGATCCCTGCCCTCTAGCAAGTCACACAGCTTGGTGCCATCTGCACACTTGCTGAGGGTGCACTAGATCACATTCCTGCACCGGACAGGCCTGATCTTTCCTAACTTTCCCAAACACAATTCTAACTTGCTCAAGAAGAAGCATTAAGTAAGCCACAGAGCAATCTATGTACAGTTTATTTATTTAGTTTAAGGGCCTGGCTTCAAAGAAAGATGTAAGAGAAATAAGATGATAGATAACAGAAGACACCCACAAAAACCTGTATTTCCAAGTTGGACCAAATGGAGTGCCCAGACCTTGACTTAAGGAGATGCCCAGATAAACCCAGCTACAAGAGCTGGCTGATATGGGAAAAATAAAGTTACAGAATGGTAAGGTTGGAAGGGACCTCGAAGATCATCTAGTTCCAACCCCCTGCCATAGGTTGACTCAACTTGATGTCAGAGAATCACAGACTGTCAGGGGCTGGAAGGCATGCCTGTATTTATTTTCAGAATATGTCATTGCTAAAGCCAATTCAGCTGCAGGATTAAGTACAAAATTTGTTGTCAGGCATGCAGAATCTACCTTGCACAGGAAGTTTGCATTATGCAAACGTTAGCGCAGCTCCTCTTGTGTCAAGCAACACTCTTGTCTTCAAAAGAGACAGTATAAAAGTTTTATGGGAAGACAACTAAAAAAGATGTGCATCATAATATGTAATAAAAGCAATTCACACTTAAGAAGTCTGTTCACAGGAGTTCCCTTGAAAGGTAGCTAAATCCAGGGGAGGGGAATAGGCATTAATTCATACCCATCTGTGAATGTAATTTGCTTGAAAAGAGTAAATAAGTTTGCTACATCACATTGCTATTTGGAACTTTGCCTGGGCTGTATAGAGGGGGATGTGAGAAATTTGCCCTATTTTTACAGCTGAAAGCTTCATTGACTCACACAAGATACTTTATCCTAATATCCTGTGGCACTGCAGTGACCTACATGTAATTATTGCCTGCTTTTTGCCAAAATATCTGTACACAACCAGAAATTATAACTTGTTACCGACCAGTTCTTAGTTTATACCAGCAATGCAAAGAGGGATTTCAATTAGCTGTAACCTAGCTGCCTGATGGGTTTTAGCAATAGTTTGGATGAAGGTTTGCTCTTGGGTTGGTGCAATTATGTTTTTGGTTTCCTTTTTCTTAGACAAACATATTTATCCTGTTAAGTAAAAATGATGCTTTAAAGGCTTTCAGCTGTCCCTTCTGCCAGCGTGCAATCACTGTCCCTGTCAGATGTGGTTGGAGATGTGCATGTGTTTGATAAACAAGGATGTGGGGGAAAAGCAGAGGGGAAAAAGAAGAGAAAAAAAAAAAAGGGAAATAAAAGAAGTAAAAAAAAAAGAAAACAAGAAAAAAGAAAAAAGAGAAAAAAAGAAAAAAGAAAAAAGGAAAAAAGAAAAAGAAAAAAGAGAAAAAAAGAAAAAAGAAAAAAGGAAAAAAGAAAAAGAACAAAGAAAAAAGAAAAAAGAAAAAGAAAAAAAAAAAATAAAAAGAACAAAGAAAAAAGAAAAAAGAAAAAGAACAAAGAAAAAAAAAGAAAAAGAACAAAGAAAAAAGAAAAAATAAAAAGAACAAAGAAAAAAGAAGAAAAAGGAAANCGGCTGGCAGTTCGGCTGCACAGCGAGAGGCAGACAGGTGTCCGGGGCAAACACTTGGCATGCACTCACCTGGTAGCTCCTCTCCCACCAGCCTCCCCTGCTCAAGCTCACCAACAACACAGCACTTGACTTCAGAACGTAACAGCTTTTGGCAGCCATTGCTGGAAAGGTGATACCTTCTCCAAACACAAGACACCTGCAGTGTCCTGCTCACCACACCAGTATCTGAAACAGCTACTATCCCAATACCACAGCTAGTTGGCACTTTGCACTCAGGTACTCACCATCCACTATGTAACCAAACCTGTAGTGGTGCCAGTTCTTACAGACCCATGTGCCATTCACTATCACTGACATCTGACATTTCTCACCACAGAATTTAGCTCCAAGTTTCCACCTGCTAAAGGATCTTGAGTACTGTGTTCAGTTTTGGGCTCCCCAGTTTCAGAGGGACAGGGATCTGCTGGAGAAGGTCCAGCAGATGGCTACGAGGATGATGAGGGGACTGCAGCACTGCCTGATGAGGAGAGGCTGAGGGACCTGGGGCTGCTTAGTCTGGAGAAGAGAAGACTGAGAGGGGATTTAATCAATGTCTATAAATCTCTGAGGGCTGGGGGTCAGGGGTGGGGGACAGGCTCTGCTCACTGCTGCCTGGGATAGGACAAGGAGCAATGGATGGAAGCTGCAGCACAGGAGGTTCCAGCTCAACACAAGGAGGAACTTCTTTACTGTAAGTATCTCAGAGCTCTGACACAGGCTGCCCAGAGAGGTTGTGGAGTCTCCTTCTCTGGAGCCTGTCTGGATGTGTTCCTGTGTGCCCTGAGCTAGATTGTCTGGTCCTGCTCTGGCAGGGGGGTTGGACTCGATGATCCCTTTGGGTCCCTTCCAACCCCTGACATCCTGTGAGCCTGTGAACCATCTGCTATAGCAGCTTCACCTAGAACAGGCTGCACAGGAATATGTCCAGATGGGTTTTGAGTATTCCAGGGAAGGGGAATCCATAGCCTCTGTGGGAAGCCTGTTCCAGTGCTCTGTCAGGTTCAGAGTAAAGAAGTTTATCTTCAGGACATGAGAAGCATCGTAATATATGTCTTGAGCTCCAGCTACATGAGTAAACTTTTATATCAGAAAATATAAAATCCATTTCTTCAGCTGCAAATACTATTTAAGCTTTATGACTTGGAAGTTCTTTCTCTTTCATCCACACATGCATCCTTTTCCCTAGGGGGCAAAATACTTGTATAAAGTTTTAATGCAGTGAAATCTGAACAGAGCTGGCATTTCTTTATGCTCAGTGCTTGGCAAGATGGCATGAGACTCTTCTGTGTTTAACACAGCTGGGTTTTCAAATTCCTCCTGTGTAACTACTACAAGGCTTAATCATTGCAGAGCTCCACTTTATACCTATTGCAAGGTAAGACCAAGTTGATCTATGAGGAATAAATACTACTGATACTTTGTTCTTAGGAAGGTGCATCAGACATCCCAGCTTCTCAGTGACCCCACAGGCACTGTTTTACATGATCAGCAAACAAAATATCCACTCCTTTATGACATCTGCTTGGACTACATTAACCTGAGTTCCTCTCAGGTCTGCTAGATACCAACTGATTGAAGGCAACACTTCCTCTGCACCATGTGTGTGCCATGATCCCCTGTGTGATCAGAGCTGGAACTGCTATTTGCATACTTACCTGCAAATGCCCAAGAGGCATAAAGGGAATTACTTATCACTAACACCTCACATAACATAGAATCATAGAATGGTAAGGTTGGAAGGGACCTCAAGGATCATCCAGTTCCAACCCCCTGCCATAGGCAGGGACACCTCCCACTAGTACAGGTCACTCAAGGCCTCCTCCAACCTGGCCTTGAACGCCTCCAGGGAGGTTGTGGAGCACAGAATCACCCAATGTGATCTTTGATGTGATCACATTGGGTGATTCTGTGCTCCACAACCTCCCTGGGCAACCTGTGCCAGTATCTCACCACCCTCACTGCAAACAACTTCCTCCTAACATCCAGTCCAAATCTCCCCTCTGCCATGTAATATGAAAGGCTCCTTCTGGTCTCCTGTGTTAATCCTAGTTTGTAATCTAACAGCAGAGAACCTGAAGTTAAACATCATTCTGTTTAATCTTGGTTTGCATTTAATGTTGCATTCATATTTCTCTCAAGACACAGTTCAGACATTAAATAGGCTGATGCAGAGGTTCAATTCATCACTTACTTTGTTACCCAGTAGTCTACACTGCATCTACAGACACTTAGCTAAGCAAGTGGCTATAACCAAGCTAAGCTAAGCATGTCTTAAAACAATTTACTCAAATTCCCAAACTTTACATTCTTTTCTTATCCTAAATTACTTTTTTTTTTTTCCCACTCATGGTGTTTAAGCAGACTCCCCTGAAAGGAACTAGAACTGGATTAAACATAACTAACATAGAATCATAGAATGGTAAGGTTAGAAAGGACCTCAAGGATCATCCAGTTCCTACCCTCTGCCATTAGGCAGGGACACCTCCCACTAGTACAGGTCACTCAAGGCCTCATCCAACCTGGCCTTCAACACCTCCAGGGAGGGAGCAGCCACAACCTCCCTGGGCAACCTGTGCCAGTGTCTCACCACCCTCACTGCAAACAACTTCCTCCTAACATCCAGTTTCAGTCTCCCCTCTGCCACTTCAAACCCATTGCCCCTTGTCCTGGCATTGCAAGACCTTGTCAATAGTCCCTCCCCAGCCTTCCTGGAGCCCCCTTCAGATACTGGAAGGCTACTCCAAGGTCTCCTGGAAGCCTTCTCCAGGCTGCAGAGCTCAATTCTCTTAGCCTGTCCTCACAACAGAGCTGCTGCAGCCCTCTCAGCATCTTGGTGGCCTCCTCTGGACCCACTCCAACACTTCCATGTCCTTCCTGTGCTGGGGGCTCCAGAACTGCACACAGGACTCCAGATGGGGTGTGAGGAGAGCAGAGCAAAGGGGCACAATCCCCTCCCTTGCCCTGCTGCCCACACTGCTCTTGCTGCAGCCCAGCACACAGTTGCTGTCTGGGCTGCACTCACACTGCAGCCTCATCTTGAGCTTTTCATCACCCCACACCCCCAGGGTCTTTTCCTCAGGGCTGCTCTCAGCCATTCCCCACCCAGCCTGGAGTTGTGTTTGGGATTGTTTGGTTCCTCAAGAAGCTCAGTTTTGGAAAGGCAAACACAGGTTCCTCAAGAACCTCAGTTTGCCTCATATAGACAGCTACACTTCTGCCCTCCTGGCAAGTGTCCCCAACTTGGTTTTGCTGTCCAAAGTCAGGTTTGCTGCATCAGCAAAACAGCCTCTCTGCTTAGCACTACCCCAGCCTCTGATGAACTCCTGATACATTTCCAACAAGGTGACTCCATTTTCTCCTAGGGGATTATTTGGTGATTGGTCTGTCCTGTACATTTAAGAAATACAGGAAAACCAGTGCCAGTCCATTTTGTACTCCAAGAAGTCAGCCAGCTCTTGGTGGTGATGTAAAGCAGTACCAAAGACGTAAGAGCATACACTGGACTTGACTGCTTGTAGCTGGACTCTCTACCCAAACACTTTTATCAATCCTAGCAGGAGTTAGATACAAACTAATTCAGCAGTGATACAGAACACCATTGTGTTTTCAGGTGCTCAAGCACAGAACTGTTACAAACATCAGTCACTAAGAGTAATAAATCTTTTCATCCCAACACAAGCCAGCAGGTGCACAAAGAGCGATAATAAAGATGTGTGGAGTAGGAATGAGAAGAAACACTGCAGTGTCACTGAGGTTATCACTCTGGACCACATGCCAGCTCAGCCTACACTATCTTCACTGCCAGGAACCCAAGGAGGCTGCTGAACTAGCAGGACAAACAGGACAGTGCTCCCCTTAAGTCACATCACACAGAGCTGTGCCTAATTACATGCTCCAAGAACATTACTTTGCTTTTCGAGGAGCTTCACTCCAAGAACATTACTTTGCTTTTTGAGCAGCTTCACTCCAAGAACATTACTTTGCTTTTTGAGCAGCTTCACTCCAAGAACATTACTTTGCTTTTTGAGCAGCTTCACTCCAAGAACATTACTTTGCTTTTTGAGCAGCTTCATGAAAAACAGCAAAATAAAGCAGCACCACGTCCTTAAAGCAAACAGCTGTTTGTGGCACTGAGAACATGAAGCATAACAAGCACAGATTCCACCCCCCCACACACCCCCATTTCTAAGCTTGATGTCTGATTCAGAATCCATTACAAAATCAGAAAGACCTTAGGCACTACTCCTTCATCCACAGCACACATGCATCTGAAAGAGACTTGCTTCAATTTTACACTTCATTCTTACAAACCTTTTGGAGAGGGTCTGAAGCCTGTTTGAAGAGCCTCTCTTGGCCAGTGCTGCTCTACTCAGAGACAAAGCCTAGGAGTATTTCTCCTTATCTCCAAACTTCCTTTCTGCTTTCAGAATTAACTATTCCACCGTTTGCTTGAACGGATGGCCCAAAGTTTCATCACATACTCACATGCTTACTAGCCTGTTGACTCTGAGGTAAAGATCCAGGGGCCAGCACTGGAGAGCTTGTGGGACTACAAAGTTCTGGGAAGGGATTCGGGATGGCTGGCAAAGATGATGTCCTGAATTGCTGTTCTTCTTCTTGAAGGCGCCTAGAAACACAGAAGCACTAAGGATTAAGAAAGCAAACTGACATCACTAGACCTGACTCTTCTGCCTCACTATTTAGGATAATGATACTGAGGAAAAGCAATCAAAACCATTCTCTCTCCAAGCAGCTTCTACAGTTACAGCAACTGCAAGCACAAAGTAGGCAACTGTATGCAAAAAAATGATCTATGCTGCTTTGGTGCTTAGAATTTGATTACCCATTTGAGTACCTGAGGTAACTGTGCACACAAAATAAACAGACACAGCTGTCTCTACTTGCTGTTGTAAGCAGTAGCTTACAAGTTTCAGCCTTCTGTGCCAGAAAGTCAGTTAAGCTCTTCCAAACCAATGTGAAAGAGGAAAACACAAGCACACTCACTTGGAGTAAACTCCATATGGACCTGCAAATGAAGGTGAACTCGAGGAGACCTTAGAATAGCCTTCCAATATCTGAAGGGGGCCTACAGGAAGGCTGGGGAAGGACTATTGCCAAGGTCTTGCAATGACAAGACAAGGGGCAATGGGTTCAAACTGGCAGAGGAAAGATTTAGACTGGATGTTAGGAGGAAGTTCTTTAGAGTGAGGGTGGTGAGACACTGGCACAGGTTGCCCAGGGAGGTTGTGGCTGCTCCCTCCCTGGAGGGGTTCAAGGCCAGGCTGGAGGAGGCCTTGAGTGACCTGTGCTAGTGGGAGGTGTCCCTGCTTATGGCAGGGGGTTGGAACTGGATGATCCTTGAGGTCCCTTCCAACCTTTCCATTCTATGATTCTTGTAAAGTCTCTAAGCTGAGACTGAAACCAGTATTAATCACCTTACTGCAATCCAAGATTTTATCTCCAAGCAACTCTGCACTGCCTGGAGAAATGGGAATGCAAAGACTTAGCTTCAGTAATAAACTGCATTTATGACCTCCCATCTTATGATAGTTGTGTGGTTACTGTCCAGACAAGTTTGCACCTCCCAAGATATGCTTCATGAGCCTACATAGGACCAATAGAGTTTTAACTTCAAGTTTCTGTACTGCCAACACCAACAAAAGGAAAGCTAAAGCTTGTAGAATCATAGGGGCTGAAAGGGACCTCAAAAGATCATCTGGTCCAGCCCCCCTGCCAGAGCAGATCACACAGGAACACATCCAGACAGTTCCTGAATATCTCCAGAGAGGGAGACTCCACAACCTCCCTGGGCAGCCTGTTCCAGTGCTCTGTCACCCTCACAAGGAAGAAATTCCTCCTCAGGTTCACATGGAACCTCCTATGCCTCAACTTCCACCCACTGCCCCTTGGCCTGTCACTGGGCATCACCCAGCAGAGCCTGGCTCCAGCCTCCTGGCACTCACCCTGCACATCTCAAGAACCATTGCTGAGGTCACCTCTCCGTCTCCTCCTCTCCCAGCAGCACAGCCCCAGCACCCTTAGGCTTTCCTCATAAAGATGTTCAACTTCCTTAATCATCTTTGTGGCTCTGTGCTGGACTCTCTCAAGCAGCTCCTGTGCTTCTTGAGCTGGGGGGCCCAGAACTGGGCACAATAGTCCAGATGAGGCCTCACCAGGGCAGAGGGGTAGGAGAATCTCTCTTGACCTACTAACCACAGCCCTTCTAATACACCCCAGGATGGCATTGGCCTTCCTGGCCACCAGAGCACACTGCTGGCTCATGCCCATCCTGCCACCCACCAGGACTCCCAAGTCTCTCTCCCCTTCACCACTCTGCAGCAGGTCAGTCCCCGACCTAGACTGATCCCTGGGTTTGTTCTTTCCTAGATGCACAACTCTCACTGGGCACAGGACAGGGAGCCACAGGAAAGGCTGAAAAGATGTAAAATCTATTCACCACCACACAAACTGAGGTTTCCCTACTCGCAGGGCATCACCACTGAAGACAGATGCACTACATGACCCCGCAGCTGCTGGCCTTAGCAGAAGGCACCATCTAGTGGTAATCTTGGAAGGTAACCATGAGAAACTCGATTTGCTCTCATTTTTTCCCCCATGCTTTTCATCAAGCCTTTTTAGCAGACCTGCATGGGAGAGAGCTGATAGGTTTGTCTTTGGCAGTACGTCCTGCCCTGGGTACACTCCCTGGTTTTGCCTGTACCAGTCAGTACCTGGAGCTGGGGGTGGAGTTGGGCTGATAAACTGCTGAGAAATCTGCTCTGTAGGCAACTCTATCCTGCCAACTCAGTTGCCTTGGTGCTCCATGAATTAGCCTTACAGCTTAAGGGGTTTGCTATAAATAGCAGAGTCCAGCCATAACCATGCAAACAACTAACTGACCTGCTTGGTATTTTTGGTGCTGCTCCTGTGTGTACCTTAGAGTATAGGGTAAAGGCCACTCTAAGGTTTCTACTGGCAGCTCTGTGATGGTGCTCTGTATTTCAAGGTTTTGACTGATCTCAGTTATAAGAAGTGGAACTGCAGACTCCACTGGACTAGCAAGGTGGTTCTCTCAAAAGGAGAACTCACTGCCCTGCACTGTGCTCTGTACTGCTGTGGTGCATCATTTGCTTCATGACATGCACACATAAAACTGTACTGCCACATCAACGTGCCTGGCAAGAACACGGAGCAGATCCTGCTGAAAGCTCTGCTAAGGCAAATGGAAAACAAAGCAGAGGTGATTGGTGGTACCCAGCAATGGCTGCATCAAGGGCAGGTCTTGCCTGGCAAATTTGGTGGCTTTTTATGATGAAGTCACAGCGACAGTGAACAAGGGAAGGGCAACTGATGGCATCTACCTGGACCTGAGTAAGGCATTTGACTCTGTCCCACATAACATCCTGGTCACCAAGCTGGAAAAAACATGGACTGGATGGGTGGAGCACTGCTGGGTAAGGAACTGGCTGGATGGTGGCACACAGAGAGTGGTGATCAAGGGCACAATGTCCACCTGCAGACCAGTGCCAAGTGGCTCCCTCAGGGGTCAGTGCTGGCACCAGTGCTGTTTAACATCTTTGTCAGTGACATGGGCNCCCTGGGCAACCTGTGCCAGTGTCTCACCACCCTCACTGCAAACAACTTCCTCCTAACATCCAGTTTCAATCTCCCCTCTGCCACTTCAAACCCATTGCCCCTTGTCCTGGCATTGCAAGACCTTGTCAATAGTCCCTCCCCAGCCTTCCTGTAGCCCCCTTCAGATACTGGAAGGCCACTCTAAGGTCTCCTGGAAGCCTTCTCTTCTCCAGGCTGCAGAGCCCAAACTCTCTCAGCCTGTCCTCAGAGCAGAACTGCTGCAGCCCTCTGAGCATCTTGATGGCCTCCTCTGGACCTGCTCCCTGACTTCCAGCCAGCTGAGTCTAGTCTGGGTGCTTTTACAAAGTGTGGGGAGGCAAGGAGCTCCCAACCCATCACACCACCTCTTTCTGCCTATGCAGAAATCCAGCCTAAAGCTATTGAAGCTGATCTCCTAATTTCAAATGTGTCTGTTCTGAAGCCAGTTCAAGAGCAGTTTAACCAAAAGGAGCAAGCCTCTTCTCCTACCTGACTGCCATGATGCGCACCGGCTGAGAGCGCTGCACCTTCTGCCTTGGAGACATGGGCTGCAGCACAGCAGGTCCTGAGGCTGCCAACTGGCTGCGGCTGAGCTGCCCATTCTGCAGGAGTGGAGTGGTTTCCGACTGCGCGCTGCAGGCAGAGTATAAGCTCTCAAATGAGGAATTCATGTCATTGACCAACGCTTCTAGGTCCACATCATCATCTGGAAGACAAAACGGAGGCAGCGTAACCAGATAGAAGTAGTCTGAAAAGACCAAGGATAAGTTGCAGCAAAATTATCACCTGATGTTATAATTACATTTTTCCAGTGCAAAATTTTACTGCAGAAATCTATCTATCTATCTATCTATCTATCCATCCATCCCATCTATCTATCCTATCTATTCTATCTTTTCTATCTTATCTGTCCATCCTATCTATCTTATCTATCTGTCCATCCTACCTACCCATCTGGCCATCCTACCTACCCATCTGTCCATCCTACCTACCCATCCCATCTATCTATCCATCCCATCTATCTATCCATCTTATCTATCCCATCTATCTATCTATCTATCCCATCTATCTATCCCATCTATCTATCTTATCTATCTATCCATCCCATCTATCCATCTATCTATCCTATCTATTTATCTATCCTATCTATCTTATCTATCTATCCATTCTATCTATCTTATCTATCTTATCTATCTATCCATCCTATCTATCTATCCTATTATTTCTATCTTATCTATTTATCCTATCTATCCTATCTATCTTATCTATCTATCCATCCTATCTATCTATCTATCCTATCTATCTTATCTATCTATCCTATCTATCTTATCTATCTATCCATCCTATCTATCCATCTATCCATCTATCCATCTATCTATCCTATCTATCTATCCATCCTATCTAGCTATCTTTATCTATCTAAACCATCTAATGTATCTATCCATCCTATCTATCTAATCTATCTATCTATCCTATCTATCCATCCTATCTAATCTATCTATCTATTTTATCTATCCATCCTATCTACCTATCCACCCTATCTATCTATCTATCTTATCTATCTATTCATCCTATCTAACTTATCTATCTAATCAATCTATCTTATCTATCTATTTATTTATCTATTTATTCATTCATTCATTCATTTATAAAACAGAAAAACACAGCTAATGATGACCAGCAGCGGGCATTTATTTTGTTTTCCTTGCTGAAAAGCTACTGACAGAAATGTTTTCACTGTAGTGTTTGGATTTTTGATCATGTCAGTGCTAAGGTGAAGCACCACTTCACTTACTGATAAACTGCCATACACGTCAAGAACGTGTCACTTAAACATAGCTCAGCTCAGCCTGTCTATGTGTATCAAGTTCAGACTGTCAAACACTGCAATAAAGACTGCAATATTCAATAATTCTGATGGAAAAAAAAAAAACAAACCAAAAGAGTGTTGCAGAAGTCAATAGGGGAAAAATAGAGACTGCAAGATTCAGTAATTCAGAAAAAGACAAGACAGTGTTGCAGAACTCAACTGCATTCAGTTTTGNTGAGCTGGATTGTCTGGTCCTGCTCTGGCAGGGGGGTTGGAGTGGATGATCCCTTTGGGTCCCTTCCAACCCCTGACATCCTGTGGTCCTGTGAGAGGGGGAAGCCACACTCCTCTGCTGCACACACTGGAAAGCAATCATTACAGTTTGTTAAAAGCCCTGTCTATATTTCTGCCTATTTCCCTGACAGAGCATTTTGAAAGGCAATACAAGCTTTCAACCGTCACTCCAAGGAGTTTCTAAGTTTGGTACCCTTCCTTTTTTAATGTGATAGAGAGACCCCTTACCTTAAAGGGGTAAGCCTTGGGAGTGCCAGCGGATGTCTCAGCCTGCCAAATAATCCTGTGCTGCTTGTGAGAGCTCTCCACAGAGCTTAACTAAATAAAAAGCAAATAAGCCAGCCCTGGGATTTCTGTGCCACTTTAACCAGTTGCAGGTTTGAACCCCAAGTCAAACAGGACACCAGCAGATCATGCAATGGTTTAGGCTGGAAAGGACCTCAAAGTAAATCAACCAGGGATGTGGCGTGGGTGTTCAGAGGAAGATGAGTAATTCAGGAGTGCATAGATCTTTCTCCATGCACCACCTTACTTTACAGCAAATAACTTGTGCTCATTCTCTCCTCCCTAACGACCTCTGTGAGACAGGAAAACTCTGAGTCCTTTGCAGTAACCACTCTCTGACCTCCCTTTGCAGAGCACTGTAATTAGTCCCTAGCCACAAGTTACGTCATTCCCTATCAAGAATTCAGCAGGCTGACGAACACACACATCGATATCTGCTCTTGGTTACTGCAGAGCCACTGCCTGAACAGCTACAGCAGGTAACTTTGTGCATCCAAAAATCTGCTCTTATTTCCCAGATCTATCAAGTGGCCAGCTAAAATATACCACTGCTGCCTGCAATGCAGTGTAAACCTTGTATCTTGGAGAACCTGATGACAGGGGCAGAAGCTAAAGCCAAGCAGTGGAGTTAGCAGGCAGTGCCACACAGCTAAAATAGGCTTTTCACCCCAAATATTTCCTTTTTCTAGGTAAACAAACTACTAGGAGCAACTATTCAGCTTGTGAGTAATTACAGAACTTCTGCCGAGATGTGGGGTGATGAAAAGCTCAAGATGAGGCTGCAGTGTGAGTGCAGCCCAGACAGCAACTGTGTGCTGGGCTGCAGNGAGGAGGCCTTGAGTGACCTGTACTAGTGGGAGGTGTCCCTGCCTATGGCAGGGGGTTGGAACTGGATGATCTTTGAGGTCCCTTCCAACCTTACCGTTCTATGATTCTACGCTGTAAGCAATTTTGTGTATCATTTTCCTCGAGGGTATCATCTCAAACAGCACTACTCAATTTCTGTCCACCAACACCGTGCCTCAAAAATCATAGAATCATAG
>WBNM01024446.1:1193-18092 GCA_013399055.1 Ramphastos sulfuratus | reverse complement strand
ATAAAGATGTAAAGGGTGAGTGCCAAGAGGATGGAACCAGGCTCTGCTCTGTGGTGCCCAGTCACAGGACAAGGGGCAATGGGTGGAAGTTAAGACATAGAAAGTTTCATGAAAACATGAGGAGGAATTTTTCCCCTGTGAATGTGACAGAGCACTGGAACAGGCTGCCTAGGGGGGTTGTGAAGTCTCCCTCTCTGGAGATATTCAATACCTGCCTGGATGTGTTCCTGTGTGATCTGGTCTAGGTCACCCTACTCTGGCAGGGGGTTGGACTGGATGAGCTTTTGAGGTCCCTTCCAACCCCTGACATTCTGTGAATCTGTGATGCTCTTTTCCACATAATTAGTTCAGGGCATGTTTGGGCATGGTGGTGTTGGATTAGTGATNGAAGAGGGAAGAGGAGAGGGACATTTCAGGAAACAATCCCATTTTCTTAAACAAGCCTTTATTATCTTTTTTATTGCAGACACATAGACCTGTTTTTCTACTGTCATGCCATCAAATCTGAAAATAAAAACATGCTTGCAGTGCTGCAGAAACATATGTCACAACTTCAGGTTCTCCCAGTGCCAGAGCAATTTAGGTATAAGGGGAGGACAAGTTAATAAATGATAGGAGAGACAAAACTGAGAAAAATAAGTTTATTTTTATATTTAAGGCTGTTTCAAATGTTTGGTTGGTTGTTGCTAAGAGCTATTAATGTTCAGAATCTTCCCTATACATAATGTTATATAATTTAGCTCTCTGTAAGTAGAAGGAGTAGACACTCTACGTTCCTAAAGTGCCTAATGTCAAAGAATTTGAGGCAGAAAACAAAAAGGCAAGCAGAAATCCAAGCCTCTTGCTATATCCTAAAGCTATAGATAATAAAAAGAACCTCTGATGACTCCAGTTTTTCTGTCTTCCAAAAACTCTTTTTATAAACAGGAAACATAGTAAGATTTTATGCTTATTTTCTCATTTGTTTCTTTTTTTATCCTACGCAATACTAATGCTAGATCTGGATTCATTGCTGATGCTTTCAAACCCCAGATAAATCTCACTGCAGCATCAGAATATGACAAGTGGCCTTGCTGGAAATGGCAGCCCAGCATCTTGTGCATGTCTCTAACCATGAGGAGGGCCAGGATGTTCAGAAGTGACAAATAATTCTGCTGCTCAGATGAAACTTCCTCATGGCTCAGACAGTGAGTAGAGCCCCATCTTAAAAAATCAGTATTAAAATGCTTCTGAATTAGCACACTTAGCATCTTCAACAAGCTTTACCTTATCATCCTGGGCCACTCAGTTGAAAAAAAGANTACTAATGAAAAGATTACTAATGAGGTGAAGGTGATGGTCTTAATATGGCTCCATTTTTAAACCAGAAGTCTGGTTACAGAGGCTGCAGTTGTGTCTCCTTGAGAGATAGATCCAGGATGTACAAAGCAGGAGATTCTTACATGCAAAGCCTTTCACCTTTCTTTAGGGCAACAACATCTGCTCATTACTAAATACACAGCCAATTTTTTTTTATTAGATTTGATTAAAGCAGGTTTTAGAAGGGGATATAGCTTTATAGAATCATAGAATGGTAAGGTTGGAAAGGACCTCAAGGATCATCTAGTTCCAACCTCCTGCCATAGGCAGGAACACCTCCCACTAGTACAGGTCACTCAAGGCCTTATCTCCTATTTTCACTCCAAAAAGCATTTGTTGTTGGTTTTTTTTTTTCCCCTTCTAGCACAGAGGACCCAAAATCCAATCAGACTTATCACCTGTGTGGATAGTTACTGGATTTACTGCACAATAATTTGACTTGTTTGTTTTCTTTCCTTGCACCTAACTGGCTATGTAGCTTCTTACTTGATGAAATTGGAGGAAAGAAACAGTAGGAATTTACTGCTAGAAATCATGGGGTGCTCAAAAGCAACCTGCCTTACAGAGAAAGGGAGAAACGATTCATGATTCTATCACAAGGGTAGTGGAATGCTGGAACAGGTTGCCTGGAGAGGTAGTTGAGGCTCCATCCCTGGAGATATTCAAGATGAGGCTCGAAAGGGCTCTGGGCAACCTGATCTAGGGGAGGATGTCCCTGCTGCCTGGAGGGGGATTGGACTAGATGACCTTTGGAGGTCCTTTCAAACCAAACCATTATGTGATTCTATGTTCTATGAGTCCATGGTTCCATGATTCTATGATTCCATGGTTTTATGATCCTCTGGTTCTATGATTCAATGACTCTAAGATTCTCCATCTGTTACAGCACTATGGAGGAAGCATCTAAAACTGATTACGGTCTTGTGCCACCCCCACTAATAAGCAGCAGCCTCTAATGTGCATAAGAGGCCTTGGGAAATCTTTCCTGAATACTTAAGGAATTTACTGACCCTCAGACTGGAGAGAATCTGAAGGAAAGGGAGGGATGAAGCAAGCAGCATTGCAGCTCTTTATTACACTGCAACAGCTGTTGCTTTCAGACCAAACCCATTTTCATTCCTTACTCCCACTTTGAGGCTGAACCTAATCCTATGGACTGGGCAAAGTAAATAGTGCATGGATCAGGCAGAGTTTATCACAGCTCTTTTAGTAAAGGGTAGTCATACACATTACATTTCTTGGAATATCTACTAGAAGAATTCCTTTTTCTTAATGTACTATAATGATCTACTGCTTTGGCTAATGATTTTTTGTGTGAGGAAAACCTTCTCTTACCTTACACTGAAAAAAACCACTCTATAAACCTCCTCATCTGGGAGCACCACACTATATATATCTTGCAAAAATATTCCCCACCAGTATAAATAAAGGCTTTAAACATGTCACTCCTTATTAATATCAGGGCATTAGAAACCAGAGACAAAATGGAGGTTGGGTGAAATTGTTCTTTATTTAGAAACAAAGTACATGGGGAGGGGAAAGAAAAAAAAGGTTTCAGCAGTTACAAGGCACATGGGGATGTCACATTCCTCAAAGACTTTGGTGCAAGGAATGTAGCAGTCTGTAGCTGTTAATTTTTATAACACTTAACACTAACTGGAGCAGAAGGAGAATGCAGTATGTTCCTCTACTACCCTTCCTTATGGCTAAATATAGGAATCCTATGGAGCCTGTAGGTAAATTCTTGCTATCTGCGGGATCATTTGTTACTCAGTCACGTTTCCACAGGAAGCTAAGGCCATCATCCTCTGCTGAGATGCCTGAGAGCTGCTCAAGAGTGTTTGGAAATGTCTGGTTTGAGTCCACCCTTCAGTTAAGTTGTTCTCTTCAGTGTGTTCACAGTCAAACCAACGCCTGTGTCTCAACCGGGTGACAAACAGATCTGTAACGGAGTGCTACCTATATGCACTCCATGCCCTCACCCATCCTGTCCTTCCTTTAACATGAAACCTGAATTTTCAGAGGGGATAAAGCAGCAGTGTAATTAGTCCATCTAGGAAGCAGAGCTGCAGAGGCAGCCACTCGTGCTGCCATTTACATGCAGGCTCACCATACAGAACCCCTGTGCATATAATAGTCTGTAATCTTATGTGACATGGTTACCCAGAGCAGAAGGGATGCTATTGATTTGAATCATAAACACCTCCCAGCATAGTATGACATTGCAAGATAAGCAATTCTGTACCCAGAGTGTATTAAATACCCACTTGGATGCACTGTTCTAGTCAAAAGGCTGCTAGATTTTGCAGAATAAATTACAGTTTGCCTAAGTTTTGTACCTTACTTGCTTCACCTTTCCAGACAGAAAAGAGGAGGCTCTGGGGAAACCTAATAGCAGCCTGCCAGTATATGAAGGGAGCTATAAGAAGGTTGCAGAGGGACTGTTTTGCAAAGGCCTGCAAGGACAGGACAAGAGGCAATGGTTTGAAATGAAAGAAGATCAGATTTAGATTGAGCATAAGGAGCAAGTTCTGCACTATGAGGGTGATGGAACACTGGAACAGGTTTCCCAGGGAGGTGGCTGGGGCCCCATTCAACATGAGACTCAATAGGGTTCTGAGCAGCCTGATCTAGTTGAGGATGTCCCTGCTGACTGCAGGATGTTGGACTAGATGACCTTTGGAGATCCCTTCCAACCCAGCCCATTCTATGATTCTGTGATTCTTTGATTTGTGCCACCATTATTTTTCATAGAAATCCTGGAATCACTTACTAAAAGTTCAGTCAACATTGAAATACGTAGTGTGCTTGGGAACAGAAGAATTGACACTCTCAGATGCTGATATCTAAATTATCAGTGCTTTTAAAATAATCATTTATTCTGACAGCTCATAAAGAGTAGGAGAGCAGGTGGTGATGCCAGGAAGCAGGATGGTATCTAATATGTGCACATATACAAAATAAGCAAGGCAGAAAGGTCTGTCTGCATGGAATCCCTCTCAGCTGTTTTGAAACATGAGTACAAAGAGATAAACAGACTGAGCAGAGAATAATCTACTTCACTGTTTGCAGTTCATGGCTGGTAGATGCTTCTTAATAGTAGTAAAAGGTGATGGACACTTAAAATCACAGACTTATAGAAGCACTTCAGTTGGAAAACACCTTTAAGATCCTCAAGTCCAACCCTTATCTAGCTCTACCAAGCCTGGTGCTAAACCATGGCCCTTAGCAACACCCTTATGCAGATTTTAAACACCTCCAAGGATGGGAGCATATTCCAGGGGTTGGTAACCCTTTCAGTAAGGAAGTTTCATATAACAAAACTTTTGCTGTGCTTTCTCTGATTTGTCAAGATACTCCAATTAGCTGAAATTCAGGCTTGCCTTTGAGAGCATCCAAGTGTGACTTCTGCATCCAGAATCTTCAGATCCATCAAAATCAGAGAAACGAAGAAACATCTGTGTATGCAAGCAAGGACTGAATCACAGAAACATTCAGGTTGGAAAAGCCCCTCAGGATCACCAAGTCCAATCAATATCCTTACTCTGCAAGGTACACCCTAAGCTATATCCCCACACACCACATCCAAATGACTTTCAAACACACCCAGGGCTGGGGACTCAACCACCTCCCTGGGCAGCCCATTCCAATGCCTGATCACTCTTGCTGGGAAAAAAATGTTTCCTAGTCTCCAGTCTAAACCTACCCAGTCAAAGCTTGAGGCCATTCCTTCCTGTTCTCTCACTAATATCCCGTGAGAAGAGATCAGCACCAACCTCTCTTCATCCTCCTTTCAGGTAGTTGAAGACAGAACTCCCCGTGGGTGCAGTTGTTAGCTCCTGGATAATACCACTTGCAGGCTGGAACACAGACTCTTCATCCATAGAAGGTTTCACCTCAGTATGAGGAGAAACTTCTTTACAGCAAGGGTGACAGAGCACTGGAACAGGCTGCTCAAAGAGATTGTGGAGTGTCCTTCTCTGGAGACATTCAAAACCTGCCTGGGTCCATTCCTGTGTGAACTACCCCAGGGGATCCTGCCTTGGCAGGGTAGTTGGACTCGATGACCTTAGAGGTCCCTTGCAACCTCTAAGGTTCTGTGATTCAAAATGTTTCATGAAATGCTCTGTTCTTTTGTAGTTTCTAGAGAAGTGCCATACTAAGTCTGCTGAACTTCAAGGTCAGATGCTGTAAAAAGACCAGGTCACTCAGGAATCCTATCACCCTGGCAGAACAGAGTGTCAAGGAGAGACTTCCAGGGTTTGGGACACATTGGTTAGATGAAGGGTAACAGCTCCCTGAAGCAGAGTGAGGCTGACTGCTGAGTGTAGCTAGACAATGAAGTACATTGGTGTGACAGGGAGGCTAAGATACTGTAAAGTGACACACAAAGCAGAACACTATAAAAAGCAGTTAAAGTTCAACGTGTGGTCAGTGAAAGCAGAGAAGGAAGCAATGTTTTCTAAGTTGTCTTTTTAGTCCAGAGGATTTGGCATTTTTGACGCATTCAAGGGATACTCAAAACTGCATCTTGCCCTGGGGCCAGTTGCATAAATACCTATGCAAATGCTCAATATTCTGTGAATGCTATTGACATTTTTAGGATTTGACAGTCTCATGTCTTAATTTCCCACTTCTACACCAGAAACTGGACACAAACATTGACTAGGAAGCCTTCTGACAACAGTTCATACATTGCACATCCTAGGATTTCAATATCTCAAGTGAGAAGTTTCCCAGGCCTGAAAAGAACTGTGTAAACTGAGAATGTCTCATTCCAATGCCTCCAAGGACCAAAGTGTCCAGGCTCAGTTTTCCCCAGCTGCATACCCTCATGTGTGAGTGATGATGGGCTCAGCCATCCATGCCATGCAACAGGAGGGAGTGCTCATGTTACTCTGCCACAAATGTGTTGTATCCTCATGCCTTGTGCGAGGAGGGAATGCGGTAATGGAAGCTTCTCGTAGCTAGAAGCTGCTTTGTATGCAGACTGCTGTTGTGCACTTCATTTTCTTCAGACATGCTGAAGTTTTAATGGGGATGCTGGTTGCCACTACAGGAATTTTAGAGATGCTTTCTATGCTAGTATTTTGGGGAAGCTGCTGGAAAGAAGGTTCCCAACCCTCCCTGCCATTTCAAGATGGATTTGTTGGATCAAGCTTTCATCTTGGCTCAGAAGGACCAAATGTTCCTTCAGGACTGCTACATGTGCAGTAAAGCCATTGCTGCTTTGGGGATGATTAGTGGCAGTCAATTGACTGATTTGGAGAGTGATAATATCACAGAATCACACAATGTTAGAGGTTGGAAGGGACCTCCAGAGATTGAGTCCAACCTCCCTGCCAAGGCAGGATCCCCTGGGGGAGTCTGCACAGGAATGCATCTGGGTAGGTTTTGAAAGTCTCCAGAGAAGAAGACTCTACAACCTCTTTGGGCAGCCTGCTCCAGGGCTCTGTCACCCTCACTGTAAAGAAGTTTCCCCTCATGTTGAAGTGAAACCTTCTAGGTTCCACTTTTTTGTATCCATTGTTCCCTGTCTTATTGCTGTGCACCACCCAAAAGAGATTGGCTCGCTCCACTTGTCACCCAACCCTCAGGTATTCATACACATTGATCAGATCTCCTCTCAGTCTGCTCTTCTCCAGACTAAACAGCCCCAAGGCTCTCAGTCTCTCATTGTAGGGGAGATGCTCAAGTCCTTCAGTCCTCCTCCTGACTCTCCATTGGACTCTAGCAAATCTCTGTCTCTCTTGAATTGAGGAACCCAAAACTGGACAAAGAGCACAGCTATAGATGTGAGCTGGATGGATTCTATTTTTATCTCTTCATGTTAGTTTAAATTTGTCTCTTCCACTTGTCCATAGCAAGCACTAGTTTTAACTTACATACATTCAAAGACTTAAAGCACATTTGGTTTTTGTTGTTTTTTTTTAACAGAGGGTATTTTAGCCTTTGAATAAGCAGTGCAATGAAAATAATTTAACCAGTTATTTTCACTGTGAATCAGTACAGTTCATCCAATCTCCATTTATTCTCTTATTCTGCAATCTTTTAAAATCTACCTTTAAAGGAAATTGTAACAATTACAACTTAAACTTGATCTTTGCCTTAATCTCTCCAGGCAGAGAAAAATCATGCCAAAAAAAAAATGTGAATTTGAGATGAGGTTCATAAATGCACCCTGCTCTGAATTTTTGTTTTGCATACAGAAGCTACACAAAGGCTGAGAATGCTGAGTTGTATGAAAGGTTTGAGGTGTATGAACATCATAAGTCTGGGCTGAAGCAGCTGTCTGCAGTTCGTGGAGAGAGAAAGGAGTCTCCAGTAGCCATTTTGAGGAAATTTAAAAGCCCACTGTTTAAGGCTTGCAGAATTCATTGCCCTTCTATTTCTCTTCATCAAAGGAAGTAGGGAAAACTACTTCACACTGCACACAATTTTCAGCAGATTAAATTGCTTGTATAGAAAAAAAAAAAGTAGAATTAGTTTCCATTTTCCTGAACTCTTATAAAACCCTGCCAGACTAAATTGATCAAAGCTTTTGAGGTTTCTGCCCTCTTTGGTGTAAATCTTTCATTACTATTCTCTCTGTAATACTATTTCTGTCAGCTTGTCCCAGGTTTCTTCAGACTGCCTTTGAGTTCTTGGCTGTGTGTAAATGCAGCCCATATGGTTCTGGATTCAGCCCAATACTAAAATCAGAATGTTTTCTTCCAATCTGGGAATTCAAACCTATCCCACACTGAAAAAAATCTGAAAGCACCCAGATTAAAGTTGTTTTTTGGTTGAGCTCTGCTTAACATGAAGGGTCTGAGTGTTATGTACATGACAGGAGGAAGAGAGTGCAGAGAAAGGAAAGAGTGAGTAGGCAGAATTCCACTCTCTAAGGCCAGGAATAGATGTGCTGTTGTTAGCAGATCACCCACTAAACACAGTGCACAATGCTGCAAATATCACAGCCTGGCACTATCTGCATCTTACAAAAGATCACATCAAGGCTATATTGATGTGGTCTCCTTCCCTGTATACAGCTCCAACACTGAAAGGCAAGAGGGTTGCCATCATGCCCATGCATTTTACACTGGGAAAGAAGTGCAAGATATTTTTACAGCTCTCTGGGTTTCCTCTCTTCTTTGAGGCATCTTTCCTCAGGCAGCTTTCCAAATGTGAGGCTAATGCTAATAAATAAATAAATAACACGAGTTAAATAAATAAATAACACAACTGGATTGGCACTGCACATACAAAGCACAGGAATGTTAAAAGGAACAGGTGAGAAATGTGGGATTTCTGTAGCTTGCAACTTGAAAGGTCAGAGAGCAGATAAATTCTGACAGCTGAATGCTAGAGATCCCCAAGAATTTTCTAAACCCAGCTTTTAAAGCTTTACTTTTTAAAAATACACAAAATAGTCAAGATTCACCATGACTTTAGGGAACTAGAAAGTTCTGGTCACAAGTGATATAGAAAAGGCTGAGGTGCTCAGTGACTACTTTAGAAGGAGATGGAGGTGTTCAATGACTACTGTAGAAAAAGGCTGAGATGCTCAATGACTACTTTTGAAGGAGACAGAGGTGCTCAATGCCTAGAAGAAGGCTGAGGTGCTCAATGACTATTTTAGGAGATGGCTGAGGTGTTCAATGACTACTTTAGAAGGAGGCTGAGGTGTTCAATGATTACTTTAGAAGGAGCCTAAGGTGTTCAATGACTACTTTGGAAGGAAGCTGAGGAGTTCAAGGACTACTTTAGAAGGAGGCTGAGGTGTTCAATGACTACTTTAGAAGGAGCCTGAGGTGTTCAATGACTACTTTAGAAGGAAGCTGAGGTGTTCAATGACTACTTTAGAAGGAGGCTGAGGTGCTCAATGATTACTTTACCTCGATGTTCATCAGCAAGGGCTCTAGGTCCACCACCCAAGCTTCAGAAAACAAAGGGAGGGAGTGGGAAAAGGAAGATCTACCCACTATAAGTGAAGATCAGATTTGAGATCATAGAAAGAAACAGAGGTGCACAAGTCCATGGTGCCTGACAAGATCCACCCAGAGGTGTTGAGGAAACTGGAGGAAAAGTTGCCAAGCCCTGTCCATTGTGTTTGAAAAGTCATAAAGTCCATGTGGACTGGAAAAGGGAAAAAAACACACCTTCAAAAAGGGAAAAAGGAAGATGCCAGGAACTGTAAGCCAGTCAGTACCCTCTCTGTGCCTGACAAAGCCATGTTGCAAATCTTCCTGAAGGTCCTGCTAAGGCATATAGAAAATGAAGAAGAGAGGATTGGTGGTAGCCAACATGGCTTCACCAAGGGCAAATCATACCTGATGAACTTGATAGTTTTCTGTGACAGAGTTACAGTGTCAGTGATAAAGGAAAAACAATTGATATCATCTACCTGGACTTGTGTAGAGCTTTCAATACTGTCCCACATGACATCCTGGTCACCAAATTGGAAAAGCATGGACTTGAGAGGGCCTACAAGAAAGCTAAGAAGAGACTTTTTCAAAGGCCTGTAGTGATAGGATGAGAAAGGATGGATTGAAGCTTGAGGAGGGCAGATTTAGACTGGATATCACAAAAGAAATTCTTTACAGTGAGGGTGGTGAGACACTGGGACAGGTTGCCCAGGAGCTTGTCGATGACCTCTTCCTGGAAGTGTTCAAGGTCAGTCTGGATGAGACCTTGAGCAACATGGGCTAGTGGAGGGTGTCTCTGCCCATGGCAGGGAGTTTGGAACTGGATGATTTTTAAGGTCCCTTCCAACCCAAAGCATTCTATGATTCTGATTCTTCCCTCCATAAGAATTCTACATCATGCATACTCTGAGAACTCAAGATTTGGGTGTTTCCACAATCACATATCTAACAAGATCTGCCTGACTGAAGCTCAGTGGGAATCCAATGTTTGAGTCCTGATCAATTTTGACAGTTCCACCTACAAGGATGGCTGGCTAGTTTCTTGGAGGGGAGAAGGTCATGACTAAATAGAAAATGGATGTAGAAGGAGGAGAGAAGGCAGAGTCAGCAATTCAAGACAGGGACACACATTAGAGAAATTGTACAAGCAGCACTTCTTCACCAGGAGAAAGAGAGAAACAGGTAGATTCAAGACTCTGCAGAACATTTATCAAGCTTAAAACACAAAAGGAGAGGGTGAGAGAACACTCAGCTGGGTGGACACTACAGGAGGAATAATGTGTGCTGGCAGATTAAAGAGTGCAGAACTGATTAGTTAAGTGGGACTTGTAACACTGCACAATGGCATTACTGCAGGCAAAATGCAAAGGAGAGAGCAATTTCTTGAACAGTGTGATCAGCAAGTTGTGATTTTTGTCAGACTTTTTAATGGTGCTCTGCTAGTCTTGTGTCAGGGAGGACAACAGAGAGCACAGCTGCAGCATCCTCAGTGAAACTAATCCCAGTGGCAGCTCAGCCCCACACAGCCACTTGCTCACTCACCCCAGTGGGATAGGGGAGAGAATTGCAAGGGTGAAAGTGAGAAAACTTGCTTGTTAGGATAGACAGTCCAGTAGGGAATGCAGAAGCTGCACATCCAAGCAAAGCAAAGCAAGGAATTAGTTCACTGCTCCCCACTGGCAGGCAGATGCTCAGCCATTTCCAGGGCTTCATCATGCATAACAGTTTGTTGGAAAGACAAATGCCATGGCTTTGAACTCCCTACTTTCCTCCTCCTTTCTCCATGTTTTAATTGCTGTGTACATGGCATGGCATGGGATCGTTCTTTGATGAGTTGGCATCAGCTGTCCTGGCTGTGCCCTCTTCCAGCCTGTACACTCCCAGTCTTATTGCTTGCTACCATAAGAAACAGAGAAGGTCTTGATGCCTTGTAAGCACTGTGCAGCAATACCTAACATGCTGATGTTTTGGTCACAAATCCAAAACACAGCACCATACCAGCTGCTGTGAAGGAAATTAACTCTACCTCAGGGAAAATCAGTTCACCAAGGAAATAAACGAAGGTGCATGAAATGTAAGGACTTTGTGTCCTCACTTAACATGCTTCAGTTCTTTTCTTTGTGCTGCCTCAGCTCTGTAGAAAAAGCTTCTCCCCATGTCCTCTTTTTAACCAGAAGACATGGGAACTTACTGAGATTTAACCAGGCCAAAAAAAAAGGATGAGGAGAGCAAAGAAACATCTGCCTATGCAAGCAAGGACTGAATCACAGAAACATTCAGGTTGGAAAAGCCCCTCAGGGTCACCAAGTCCAACCCATATCCCTACTCTACAAGGTGCACCCTAGGCCATATCCCCAAGCACCACATCCACACAACTTTCAAACACATCCAGAGTTGGTGACTCAACCACTGGCTGACAACAATCTGCCATCATTTTTCGAGTGGGTGGTTTTGACAATCTGTGAGCATCTCCCTGTTGCACTGGTGGAGCTTCCTCATTGATATTGGTCTGAAACTGCCACTGTCCATACTGCCAGCTTGTCAGGCAATAGAGGTAGCCACTGAAGCAAAACCAACCCTTTAGCAATTCTCCTCTATGCTTGCCTTGAGGGCTGCCTCGGATGAGAGCTCAAAGATTATATAACCTGGCAGCACCTCTTTAGGCTGGTTTGTGATCCTACAATATCTGCTATAACTTGCTCAGAATAAACTGAATGTGCTTGATCAGAATTATTTGAATACTTCTGCCATGAATGTAGCTTCTCTCAGAAATCAAGCATCATCAAAAGTCCACTTTTTTCCCCCCTAATTAAAACAGTTTGCAGTAATTAAATTGTATATATGCATGTGTTTCTACTTCAAAAAGGCTAAATAGTTGGCAAGCCTCCTAAAGCAGGATTAGACTGCAGACCAGCTCAGACAATGCTTCCAGGCATTGAGGATGTACTGCAGAATCAGTTTAATAAAGTCTGATTAGATTACTTTCTCTGGTCAATTTGAAGCACACTGGTCATGGGATAAATCATCTTTTTATCTCGCTGCACTGCTCTTCTTCTTTGCTGAATCATATTTTAAAAGCATTAAACATATTTTCTTTTAAATATCTGTTTATTTGCAGATGCAAAGAAGCATAACCTCATGAATTCCCTGTTGTCCCCATCTAAAGGGTCAACTCACTGTTTAAGAAGCCTGCACTTGGTGGTTTCCCTTCTTAATATATCTCCCCTTTTCCCCTTCATGAATGTCCCTGTTAATATCACAAGGAAACAGTCTTGCATTCCTCATCTTGATCTGTTAAAATAACACTTCTTTAAACAGTGCTAAAGTTAAGTATTTCTGACCAATTACTAGTTTAAGAATGGTATTGAATTCCAGGCATTGGGATTAATGTGTACATGGATCTGAATGAATTTAAATGGGACTTACTGCATGCCCTGTGGAACAAATCATAGAATCATAGAATGGTAAGGTTGGAAGGGACCTCAAAGCTCATCTAGTTCCAACCCCTGCCATAGGCAGGGACACCTCCCACTAGCACAGGTCACTCAAGGCCTCGTCCAACCTGGCCTTGAACACCTCCAGGGAGGGCGCAGCCACAACCTCCCTGGGCAACCTGTGCCAGTGTCTCACCACCCTCACTGCAAAGAACTTCCTCCTAACATCCAGTCTAAATCTAAATCTTATCTAATCTTAAAGACTTATTCAGAACATCTGAGTCTAGGACTCCCTTAAGCTTTCAATACTTACAGTAACAAAGCTTTCATTTTGCTAGTTTCCTACCTGATGCTCTGAGCAGCAGAAAAGGCATTTAAGCCAGCACAAAATATGCCTTCCTCTGACCACTCTTTATGATACTGAGTTGTGCCAAGAGACCTTAGCAGCCAGCTGAGCTCCTTGAAAATGTATAACTCCAGTCTGGTTTGCTTTTTTCCAGTCTGTACCCAGTCAATTCTTTAACCTCTTCTCCACTGATACCCAAATCCTGTTGCAGTGTGCACTTTTGCATGCCATTAACATTCCAATGCACTTTCCCTTTGGAATGAAGAAATATTTCAACCTCTTCCAAGGTTATTATTTCTATGTAGTACCATATTAAGAAAAGAGTAGGTGAAATCATTCCTCATGGACTCTGGAATATCATTTGGTAAAATTATTTTGTAGTACCTGAAGGTGATAAGAGTTTACAGCGTCTAAACCAGGAGGCATCTTCTGTGTCAAGGATTACTGGTATGAAATGCTGCTCAAGTTTCTGTTTCATTGTCTGAAGTCCTGAGCAAGAGTTTTCAAGTCCTTTGCAAGCTCATTCATGTGAAATGGCCTGGGATGAGTTTCAAGCAAAAAACAAAAAAAAAGAAAGATACTGACTACTGTGATAGGAATGAAGAGCTGTGAAATAAAGGGCTAAAATAGAATCAAGTATTTCCAGAGCCTCACTTTTAAAAGTGTGGTGACAAGGTTTGTTGGGTTTTTGTCACAGCTAGTTGAAGTTTCTTTCATTAAACTGATAATTGAAAACAGATTATATCATAGAATCATAGAATGGAGTTGGAAGAGATCTCCAAAGGTCACCTGTTCCAAACCCCTGCAGTCAGCAGAGACATAGTCCAATAGATCAAGTTGCTCACAGGCTTGTTGAGTCTGATCTTCAATATCTGCAGGGATGTAGCCTCAACTACCTCCCTGGGCAACTTCTTCCAGTGTCCCACCACCCTCATGCTAAACNAGGGGTGGGGAGAAGGTGGAAGGGTGGTTGGGAGCCCCTCCTGGGGTCTCTGATTTCTGGGAGTGGTGTTGTGTTTCTGTATTACCTTTAACTTGTATATTTCTGTAAATATTCCTGTATATAGTGTATATATCTGCTTGTATATTGTGCTAAGCTGTAAATAGAGCTTCAGTCCTTAACTTCCAGCTGGCTGAGTCTAGTCTGGGCAATTTTCCATAGTGTGGGGGGGCAGGTAACTCCCAAACCATCACACTAACCAACATACAGAAGTGTCTCCCTCAGACTGGATTCATGCACTGTTCTCAAACAGCTGGACAATGCACGGAAAGAAAAATCAGAGGAAGAGAAAGAGAAGCAAAACCTTTCCCTCATGATTTGCTGTTAAAAATTAGAAGAAAAATCACAGAATCACAGAATGTTAGGAGCTGGAAGGGGCCTCGATGGCTCATGCAGTCTAACCCCCCTGCAGAGCAGGATCACCTAGACCAGATCACACAGGAATGCAACTGGGCAGATCTTGAATATTTCCAGAGAAGCAGACTCCACAACCTCTCTGGGCAGCCTGTTCCAGTGTTCCATCACTCTCACAGTGAAAAGGGATGGATTGCAATACTCCTGTGGTGTATTTTTGATCAACACTGTGCAAATTTCTTGCTTGGCACTAGCTGCCATTGAGAGCTGCTGCACAGTAAATGCAAGACAGCCTCTACAGGGAGTTATGACAGCCCAGATGTGCTTATAGTATGAAAGCCTAAGACACCCAGTCTGACAAACCTTGTTTCTGTAGTTTCCTCTTGGGAAATTCAGTCTGCTGTGAAACCTTAGAAAAATCCCTGATGCACTTTAGAGCCTGGCTTGGTGGGGTTTGTCTGCTTGCTAGTAAAATACAACTAGGTGCTGTTAAAATTTGGTTAAACCTTACGAGCCAACTCACTCAGTGAAACAGGTTAAAATGAACTGGACTGGAGCCAGAAGAGATAAGTCAGGATTATTTAAATCTAATATGTGTTAGAATACAGCTTAAGTCCTCTGACCCTAATCACTTTCTACAGGAGTACATCAAATTAGGATCCTGGGACAATTTAAGTAGGAGTCTGAGTAAATGTACTAGCTTTTCCCTACAGAAGAATTCAATATTAAGTGAATTAAGAATTCACTTAATAATAAGTGAAAAAAACCCAATGAATGGCCTCATATTTTTTTCCAGAGGCTACTTATATGCATGAGAAACTCCAGCATACAACCTGCAGCACTGGTTCTGATCCTTAATGTGATGGTTTGGGAGTTACCCACCCCCCACACACAATGAAATCACCAAGATTAGACTCAGCCTCATTAAAATATTCCAATTAGCCTCAAACCAGCACACTTAAGTGCAAATGCTGTGAATGATGCAATGTGCTGCACCTTCAGCAGCCTCTGTTGATATTCTTTTTTACCTTAGCTCATAAGGTTTATATAAGAATAATTACTGTAGAGTTTGCAGGATCATAGGATCAGAGGACACTGGGAGGTGGAAGGGACCTCTGGAGACCATCGAGTCCAACCCCCCTGCCAGGGCAGGACCATAGAGTCCAGTGCAGGTCACCCAGGAACACATCCAGACAGGGCTTGAAAGTCTCCAAAGGAGACTCCACAACCTCTCTGAGGAACCTGTTCCAGTGTTCACAGATTTTATTTTGCTTTAAGCATTCTCTTAGATTTCAGCCTACCTTCAAATCTCCCTTTCTCAGCTAATGCCCTGGAAAAAGCTGCGGTGAGCCTGGTTAACATGCTCCTGCCTGCAGCACTGTGCATTGTTAGAGAGATTTCATTCAAGCATGTGAGCAGGTCATGGTAACGACATTGCCTTGATGAGGGAACTGAAATTCTCAGGAGAGTGGTGACATGGCAGTACTCAGAGATGCTTGGGACCTCTCCCAGTGCCTCTGGTACTGTAAATAGCTGGGATGCCTTGAAATAACCCTAGAAGATGAGTACTGACACATGGGGTTGTTCATTTGTTCCTGTTTCTCTCAGTATGATGAGGGTTATTAGGTGGATAGGAATCATAGAATCATAGAACCATGGAATGTCAGGGGATAGAAGGGACCTCCAAAGGTCATCTGGTCCAACCCTCCTGCCAGGGCAGGATCACCTAGAGCAGATCACACTGGAATGTGTCCAGATGGTTCTTGAATATCTCCAGAGAGGGAGACTTCACAACCCCCCTGGGCAGCCTGTTCCAGTGCTCTGCCATTCTCACAGGGAAAAAAATCTTCCTCAGGTTCACATGGAACCTCCTATGCCTCAACTTCCACCCACTGGCCCTTGTCCTGTCACTGGGCATCACTGAGAAGAGGCTGGCTCCATCCTCCTGGTACTTCCCCTTACATATGTATAAACATTCATGAAGTCTCCCCTTAGTCATCTTCTCTCCAAGCTCCAAGCCCCATCTCCCTCAGGCTCTCATAAGGAAGATGTTCAACTTCCTTAATCATTTTTGTGGCTCTCTGCTGGACTCTCTCAAGCAGCTCCCTGTCCTTCTTGAGCTGGGGGGCCCAGAACTGGACATAATGCTCCGGATGAGGCCTCACCAGGGCAGAGTAGAGGGGAAGGAGAACCTCCCTCAACCTACTAACCACAGCCCTTCTAATACACTCCAGAATGGCATTGGCCTTCCTTGCCACAAGAGCACACTGCTGGGTCACAGCTATCCTTCCATCCACCAGGACTCCCAAGTCCTTCTCCCCTTCACTGCTCTCCAACAGGTCAGTCCCCAACCTATACTGATCCCTGGGGTTGTTCTTTCCCAGGTGCACAACTCTACATTTGCCCCTGTTGAACTTCATTAAATTTCTCCCTGCCCACCTCTCCAGCCTGCCTAAGTCTCTCTGAATGGCAGCACAACTCTCCAGTGTGTCAGCCACT